>VWZI01004919.1:3976-16143 GCA_013396835.1 Psilopogon haemacephalus
TTTGTACTTCTTTTAACTGAAAAAACAAAGGAAAATAAAAGGACCAGTCTCAAATAAAAGTTCTTAGAATGTGTCACTGAATTATATTAGTATATTCATGTTTGTTGAAATCCCCTTGTCTGCAGATAAATATACAGGACAACTCAGTTTATGAGGACAGACTGAAAGAGTTGGGGCTGTTCAGTTTGGAGAAGAGGAGGTTCCCAGGTGACCTTCTTGTGGCCTTCCAGTATCTGAAGGGGGCCTACAGAAAAGCTAGGGAGGGACTTTTTAGGCTATCAGGTAGTGACAGTACTAGGGGGAATGGAGCAAAGCTGGAGGTGGGCAGATTCAGATTGGATGTGAGGAGGAAGTTGTTCAGCATGAGGAGTTTGAGGCCCTGGAACAGGTTGCCCAGGGGAGTGGTTGGTGCCACTTCCTTGGAGGTGTTTAAGGCCAGGCTGGATGAGGCTCCGTCCAGCCTGACCTAGGGTAGGGTGACCCTGCTCAAGGCAGGGGGGGTTGGAACTTGGTGATCCTTGTGGTCCCTTCAAACTCTGACTGATTCTATGATTCTATGATTCTATTCTCAGCCCAGGAGAGAATATCAAGTTGATTACCCTGAGAAAACAGGAAAATTCCCCTGCTTTGTTTCACTAGCATTTGACTACTCCAAAAACATGCAAACAACAACTTTGAGCATTGGCCTCAAGGACTAAATAAACTGAACATAAGGAAAATCCTACATCTCTTATAATTTTTGTGTTATAATCCTTCCTGACTGTTGTGGTGGGACTGAATAGGCCTGAACATGTCCTGGCTTGCCCAGACATGTTCCCCTGCTGCGCTACCTTTTGTGCTGGGAGAAGCAACCACAGGAAGGGGAAAAAAAAGCCCTGGTTTCACCTAATATGGTGAGAATTGGCAAAGTGGCATTCTGATTAGTTTATCTATGTCCAAAGGCCCACTAATATTGGGCATACATTGATAAAAGGAGATGAGCAGGCAACCCAAGGCTCTTTGCTCTGCTCTGCTCTCTCTCTGCCACTGTATTCATGCCTTCTGCTACTGCCATTGAGACTTCTGCATGCTCTCGGTGTTGCTCTCACATCCTGCCTGCCCCTCTGCAAGTCTCCAGCTATCAGGAGTCAAGAGGAACCAGGTCAGAGACTGTGCTGTATCCACAGCTTCCTGAGAAAAGGGTCTGGAGAAGCTTCCAACCCTCTGACAGCTTTGAAGCCACTGAAAGCAACCCCTCCATGCACTTTGGGCACTGTCTGATACTATAATGCAGCCCCAGAAATCTGGAGAGACCACTTTGTGAGTAAACACTCAAAAGCCCCTTAGCAAATCTCCAGTAAGATTCTGTAAATTCTTAAGTGAACCTGAGTGCCTTCTGCCTTACCAGCAGAAAGAGGCCTCTTGAGCCCCCAGGTGGGCAAGAAGGTGTAAAGAAATGAAAACAAATCTCTTTCCATTATCAAGTTTAATACTTGCTATATTGTTGCTAGTGATGTTCTTAAGTGTTCCAGATTCCCTGTTTATCTCCTTCTGTATAATGTTTCTATGACTATGCAAAGAAACTACTGTTATTAAAAATATTGCTTGGTAGCACCCACCTGGAGTACTACATCCAGTTCTGGAGCTCCTATTACAAGAGGGATTAGGACATGATGGAGTATGTCCAGAGAAGGACCACGAGGATGATCAAAGGGCTGCAGCACCTCTCCTATGAGGACTGAAAGAGTTGGGGCTGTTCAGTTTGGAGAAGAGGAGGCTCCCAGGTGACCTTCTTGTGGCCTTCCAGTATCTGAAGAGGGCCTACAAAAAAGCTGGGGAGGGACTTTTTAGGATATCAGGTAGTGACAGGACTAGGGGGAATGGAGCAAAGCTGGAGGTGGGAAGATTCAGACTGGACATGAGGAGGAAGTTCTTCAGCATGAGAGTGGTGAGACCCTGGAATGGGCTGCCCAGGAAGGTGGTTGGGGCCACATCCCTGGAGGTGTTTAAGGCCAGGCTGGATGAGGCTCTGTGCAGCCTGATCTAGGGTAGGGTGTCCCTGGGCATGGCAAGGGGGTTGGAACTAGATGATCCTCGTGGTCCCTTCTAACTTTGACTCATTCTATGATTCAAATCCATACCTTGCATTCATATCTAACCATTACACTGACCAACTCTTTATCACAGGATCACAGGGTGTTAGGGGGTGGAAGGGACCTCCAGAGATCATCATCAAGTCCAACCCCCCTGCCAGAGCATAAACTTCTATTTAATTATGAGGCAAATAGTTATTTGTAATAATAATAATAATAATGATAATGATGATAACAGCAGCAACAGCAATGACGGCAATGATGATGATGATAATGATAATAATACTTCATGTTAATCAGCTTAGGCCAATAGAATAATTCCTGTTAGATTCCTATTTATCAAAGTTACCATAAGAAAATACAATGAGAAAAAGAGGACACTGAGAGGCACTGTGTGGTTTGGCAGTTCCCCACCCCTCCACACACTCTGAAATAACCCAGGCTATAACTCAGTTTGGCTGGAAGTTAAGAAATGAAGCTTTATATTTACAGCTTTGCACAATGTACAAGCAGATATTTACAATATATAACAGCTATATACAGTGAAGAAGGTAATACAGAAACACCACACCCCTCCCAGAGAATCCCTAAGAGGGAGTTCTAAGCACCCTTCCACCTTCCCCCTTCCCAATCTTATCTCACCATCTGTCTTATGCAGCAGATAACCAAAGGCAGATCAGGCAGGAGGATTACCAGCAGGAAAGAAGTGAGTGAAATTATTCAGATCCAGCTAAGAAAGGAGAGATGCTGTAGGCAGAGTAGCTCAAGCAGCTCAAGCAGCTCTGTTTTATCTATATTTGGGTTACAACTCTTAAACACTTTTCTTTTTCAGTAAAGCTATGTGTGAAGCAGCATCATCAGTGTTTTCCTCTCTCAGCCTATAGTCTAATTTCTCATTCAAATCCTCCAGTTAGTTCAAACCAGCACACATTGACTGAAACTAAGGAAGCCTAAAGGCAATGCTTTTCCTAAGCCATGCTTCTGTTCAGCTGTCCCTGCATCTCTGCTGGTTTATGCTAGCTCTGAGGTGTCCTCTGGTGGTTATGACATTAACAGGACCAGCTACTAACTGGCCAAAGCTTTCCTGAGAGTTTCAGGCAAATTATGCCAAATGCAGACAGCAGATCAGGTTAGATGTAGGCAAAACAGAAGTGTGTTGGTTTGAGCAAACCCACTACAAGAAGATATTTTAATTAAACACAAAAACCCAAACCCCCAAACCAACCAAACAAGGCATACAAAAAAACCCCAACTCCACCCCAAAAGATGCAAACCAAACCCACAACTAAACAAACAAATGAAAACAACAAAAGGAAAAAAAAAAACAACAAAACCACAAACCTCAAAAAAGCCCTTTTAGATGATAAGGTGGGTTTAAAATTTCTTCACAGCATGGTGAGTTGGGTTTCAAGTATCATTAGATAAACCTTTGCTACAGCAGGGACCTAGTGTGACACCCTGGTGTTTTCCTGAGGCACACCATGGCTGCTTTGGTTATATTTTGCTTCTAACTCTATCAGAAGTGCCAGCAAATATTTTGTGCCCTGCACTGCCTAAATGTGTGCAGCCTAATGCAAACTCTGCTCACGTTGCTCAGCTGGCAGCCTGTGGAACAGTTTGCAGGGGTGGTGGCGGTTTCTGCAGTCCCCAAAATGCTTCCTGATGGAAGCTAAAAGGTTTGACACATAGTGTGCAAACCTATGCTTATGCAGGCATACAGTTTTTACTACATCATTGCTGCTTACAACAGTAACTACAAAGCTAATATAACTCGCTTTCAGCAGAGGAATTGCAGGTCAGAGATGTGAAGCTCAGTTTCACTTCTACTTATTACAGAGAAAATCTCTGTAGGGTAAACACTGTCCAGGCTAAAAGCAGAGAAGGAAGATGAACAGAAGGAAACAATAAATCAGCATCTTAGGAGTACTTAACAACGTGACCCTTGCTCCTTCTACGCTGTTGACACTTAGTTCCTCACCTTGAAATGAAAATATGTATCTAAGGCTTGAGGGGACAGCAGGGTATAAAGATTTTATTGGAATTCGCTTGGTGTGCTACACCGAGAGACATACAGCATGTAGGTCATCTCAAATTAGTGCCAGTAAAACTTTTATGTAGTCTTTCCAAGTACTTATATGATGCTCTCATCTCAAGTGTTAGCCAAGTGCCATGTGCCTCACGACATCACACTGCCAGGATTTTGTACCTTTTTCAGGTGCTTTGGGCATTGCCCCACTGGAAGCCACCAAATCAAATGCATGGAGCTAAGAAAGGTTTTAAATCACTACTGAAGCAATTTTTTATCTCCCTCTAAAAGCAAATCATAGAATCATAGTATCATAGAATCAGTGAGGGTTGGAAGGGACCTCAAGCATCATCTAGTTCCAGCCCCCCTGCAAGGGGTAGGGACACCTCACATCAGATCAGGTTGTGCAGAGCCTCACCTAGCCTGGCCTTAAACACCTCCAGGGATGGGGCTTCCACCACCTCCCTGGGCAACCTATTCCAGGGTCTCACCACCATCATGGTGAAGAACTTCTTCCTAACATCCACTCCAAATCTAACCATTTCTAGTTTTGTTCCACTTCCCCTAGTCCTATCACTACCTGGCACCCTAAAAAGTCCTCCCCAGCTTTCTTGTAGGTCCCCTTCAGATACTGAAGGCCACAATAAGGTCACCTCAGAGCTTCCTCCTCTCCAGACTAAACAGCCCCAACTCCTTCAGTCTATCCTCACAGGAGAAGTGCTCCAGCTCTCTAATCATCATTTCTTTGGTCCTGGGCCATGATATCCCAGCTGTGCAAAATGCCTAAGGAAGGTTTCCGACAAAGGAAATCTCAGTGGTGCAAAGCAGAATATCCACTGGTGCTTTAATACATCTTTGTGAGTGGCACTGGGCCAGACTAGTGATAAGAAGCAATTTAACATCAGCTTACTCATAAACCCATGGTGTCAGCTCAGCCCTGCTCTTTGTACATGTCTGACCAGGAGCAAGGAGTTTAGGAAGGCCAGTGTGCACATGTCTCTCTGATGCTGGGTATTCAGGACATAATCCTAACCACCCTTTACTTTCTGAATCTAGCCTTAAGGGGATACTGGGAACTGAAAGGAAACAGAAATGGGGTTTTGTTGTGCATGAGAATGTGCTGACTTTAAGATCTACACTGGCATTTTTAGAGCTAGAAGTAACCGCTATGCATTACAGAGAGAAACTGAGAATATCCTTTTTGTGCTGGTATTGAGTTATACTTCAAACCCTGTGCAGCACAAAGCTCTGAATTTTAAACATCTGAAAGGCAACAAACTGAATATTACCTTTTTTTAATACGGGGAAAGAGGCTGGTGTGAAAGAAAGAGTGGGGGGGGAAAAGCAAAATTATTAATGAAGACAGACTGCTTCAATATGCTGAGTCCTTGTAAATAAGAGATAATCCCAGAGAAAAGGATTTACAGGTAAAGGGCAGGTGCATAAATCATTAGCACATTAATCTATGCATCATTTAATATTTACCGTAGCTGCCTGAGGAAGCTTAATTTATTCTCCTTGTGCTCATATAATAACGATGGCTTTGGCTAGAGGTCTTTATAATCAGTTATCTGCATCTGGTGTAACTTGCATATCTAGCAACATGCTCCAAGGTACAAAAGGGCCAAGCCCATTTCTCCTCCATTTTTAATACATCTTTTCAAAGGAAACTCTCTACTGTGAAAGATCACTCAGAGGGAATTCAAAACACTGAGAAACAGGACTGAGCTGTCAGACCTACCATCTTCCTTTGCTCTTGCCCAATTCCATTCTGCACCCGTTGTTTTTCTTTAGTGCTGTAATGAAGGGGCCAACTGATTTCTTAACTACAAGGTTGTCTTGCAACTGTCATTTTTAAGTATGCATTCATGTGTTGGTTTGAGCTAATTGGAGAATCTGAGTGAGAAATTAGACTATTGTCTGAGAGAGGTAAACACAGTGTGTCACTTCAACGAGTTTTACTGAGAAAGAAAAAAAAAGCTGTTTTTAAGAACTGTTCTGAAAACAATCACATAGCAGATGGCTTCTGTCCGTTCTGGCTGTGGCTGCTTCTCTTGCATGGTCTCCTTTCCCTTTGTCTTGATAGCTAATTCAGAGTAAAACTACTAACTTTTCTCCTACTTCTAACCCCCCTGGCCGATCTACTTCAGCTTATCTGCAGCATCAACAGGTGGTGAGATAAGACTGGGGAAGGGGGGAAAGGTGGTAGGGGGTGGTTGGTTACCCTCTCTTGGGGATTTTGGCCTCTAGGAGGGGTGTGGTGTCTGTATTGCCTTTTCATTGCATATATCTGTAAATATCTGTTATACCTTGTAAATATTTGCTTGTATATTGTGCATTGCTGTAAACATAAAGATTCATTTATTAACTTCCAGTGTTTTCTGAGTTTTAGCTGGGGTTTATAAAATGTGATCGGGCAGGTAACTGCTAAACCACTACAATTGAGAACTGAAGCCCAATGTCATCACTGTGCCTGGTAGTCCTTCCTGTAGGTAAGGCTGCCAGAATTAAACGTCCTGTTTTCCGATGCTCACCATTTAGTAAACTTTAACATTTGCACTGAAAACTTCCAGGCTGGAGGCTTGCTTTGCATTGTCTTTTGCTGTTAAGTTTAAGTTCAAATTATGTGATCCAGCTGTTTCAGGGAATTAAGGGAATGTGTTGGCAGTGAAAAAATGAAGCATGACAGAGAGGGTCATTCTGGTGTCAGTAGTATGTCCTGGTAACTGCCAGGAAAATCTACCCACTCAAGTGTCATAAGTGAGGAGGATTTTAAAAAGCAGGGTTCAGTTGTAGTTGGTGAAGACTCAACAGAGGGTTAACAGTGAATTTTCCAAACATAAATGAACTTAATCACCTCACAGTTTTGCTGCTTACCTACTCACTGTCCTCAGAGAGAAACTGACTATACTTTTCCACTAGGTAAGACAATCATAGAATCATAGAATCAGTCAGGGTTGGAAGGGACCACAAGGATCATCAACTCCCAACCCCCCTGCCATGCCCAGGGACACCCTACCCTAGATCAGGCTGCACAGAGCCTCATCTGGCCTGGCCTTAAACACCTCCAGGGAAGTGCCCCCAACCACTTCCCTGGGCTACCTGTTCCAGGGCCTCACCACTCTCATGCTGAACAACTTCCTCCTCACATCCAATCTGAATCTCCCCTCCTCCAGCTTTGCTCCATTCTCCCCAGTCCTCTCACTACCTCAAAGTCTAAAAAGTCCCTCCCCAGCTTTTCTGTAGACCCCCTTCACATACTGGAAGGCCTCAATAAGATCACCTGGGAGTGATCTTCTCCAAACTGAACAGCCCCAACTCTTTCAGTCTGTCCTCATAGGAGAGGTGCTGCAGCCCTCTGAGCATTGTCATGGTTCTTCTCTGGACACACTCCAGCATGTCCACATCTCTCTTGTAATAGGGGCTCCAGAACAGGGAAATGCACAGGGAGTTCCTAACACAGCCTCCACCATTCTATCGAAGTTATAACTGTGAGCTTTCTCCCCCTCCACTGCTGCTGTAGGGCTGAAGCACCATCACAGTTGCCTTTTTAACACAGGAGCACACCTGAGGGACTTCTTGCTTTTAATTTTCTCCTTTCATACAGTTCAAGTAAGCCAAACAGCATGTGATTATTCTGCCTTTGTGTGATTTTAAGAGCAACTTGCATACTGATTCCAATCAGGTTGAACCCCAAATTAATGCAAACGGTGTACATTTGCCTAATTGCCCATTAACTGGGTACATATATCTGGGAAAGAACAACTCCATGGTCCAGAAAAGGGTAAAGAAGCTGCGGAAGGGCCTAGAGAATAAATCTTATGAGAAGCATCCGAGGGAGCTGAGGATGGTTAATTTGAGGAAGAGGAGGCTGAGGGGAGACCTCATTGCTGTTACAACTACCTGAACTGACATTGTGGAGAAGCTTGTGCTGGTTTCTTCTCATAGGTAATTGGAGACAGAACAAGGGGGAATGGCCTCAAGCTGAGACTGGGGAGGTTTAGATTGGACACTAGGAAAATGTTTTTCATGGAGAGAGTGGTCAGGCACTGGAATGAGCTGCCCAGGGAGGTGGTGGAGTCACCAGCCCTGGATGTATTTGAGGGTCACAGAATTGTAGAGTGGTTTAGGTTGGAAGGGACCTCAAAGATCATCCTGTTCCAACCCCCTCCATAGGCAGGGACATTGCCCACTAGAACAGGTTGCTCAAGGCCTCATCCAACCTGGCCTTGAACACCTCCAGGGAGGGAGCATCCACAACCCGTTCCAGTGTTTCACCACCCTCACTGTAAAGAAACATCATTTGGATGTGGTGCTTAGGGATACCATTTAAGGTGAATCTTGTAGAGTAGGGTTATAGGTTGGACCTGATGATCCTGAGGGTCTTTTCCAACCTGGAATTCTCTCTGATTCTGTGATTTTTGTGATTATCACAGACTAAATGATTGTCTATATACTATACACTAAATATATTTATAGACTATATATACATTTATATATACCAATGCTAATATACTGATGTATTTGCAAAAATTCAGGCTTCAGGTCTGACTTCAATGAAAAATGTAAAAGATACCTACTCAATCCCTGAAAATGTCAGTTGAATTTCAGGTAAGAGACAGAAGTAGTCACTAGAGGGAGACAATGCAGTGCCATAGAAGAATGTCTCTGGAAAACTTCATTTTTAGAACACATAAAAAGCTGCATAATCCATGTCTACGAGTCTCATAAATTAAGTCGCTGCTATTGCCTTTCCTAGTGAACTCAGACCTCTGGGATCAATGGCAATATTAGCCTGTGCTAGAAGCAGATCTTGTTATGACAGGATGAGGGGTAATGGTTTAAACTGGCAGAGGGGAGATTTAAACGGGATGTTAGGAGGAAGCTCTTCACAGTGAGGGTGGTGAGACACTGGAACGGGTTGCCCAGGGAGGTTGTGGCTGTCTCCTCCCTGGAGGTGTTCAAGGCCAGGTTGGATGATGTCTTGAGTGACCTGATCTAGTGGGAGGTGTCCCTGCCTATGGCGGGGGGTTGGAACTGGATGATCTTTGAGGTCCCTTCCAACCTACACCATTCTATGATTCTATATCACAGAACAAATAGAGCTTATCTGTCCTGAGCAGTATTCACTACTAAATATTTTTGAGCAGTATTTTTGTGTCCTGAGCAGTATTCACTACTAAAATGCTTTTTTTCTGAGAGCCTGAGACAGAAGACTGCCTTTATCCCTGTGTATCCACGGCATGATTAAAAACCCTTCCATCTGAAGTGATGACTACTTTCCTTTTGTACTTTTTAGCCTCTGAATGATCTGAAGTGTCCTGGCATTACTGTTCACTTAACCATTGGTACACATTTTCCTAGTGCCTGCTGACTTTCGTCCTATTAAGTAGTTACCTTTAAAAAAAATAAATAAAATTTAAAAGTGACTAACAGATTTTATAGATTCACAGAATCACTGTTTAAAAGGCCTGAATAGTCCAAAATAGGCTTATACCTGTCCTAGCTTGCCCAGACATGTTTTTCTGCTCTCCCTCCTTCTGCTATGGGGAGAAGCAACTGCAGGAAAGAGGACAAAGAGCCTGGAGCCACTGAGTCTAAGGACCCTGGCTCATCCAGACTTGTTTTGCTCCAGTTTACAACCTGTGGTGAACAAGGTACATACATTTGGCTCGTGCCTGCCTCGTGCAAGTCCTATTTCCCCACATTTGGGTAAAGCAAGCCCATGGCTTCACCTAATAAGGTCAAGCTTGACTAACTGCCATTCTGCTTGGCTATTTTGTGTCCAAAGTCCCATTAGTCTCAGGCTGCATTGATAAAAAGAGATGAGCAGGTAACACAACATGCTCTGCCTTTGTATTCGTGCTTGCTGGTGCTGCTGCCGGCTGCCGGCTGCCACTGCCTCTGCCTTATTGTGCTCTCTGCTTCTGGCAGTGATTATGCCATTGCTTTCTGCAGCATTATGCTATGCTAAACTATAAGCTAGCTGTGACACAAAGTAACAAACCCTGACACTCTACGATTGTCTGCCTAGAAACTGATTTGAGTTTACCAGGAACAGGCACCAAATACCTCCATGCAATAGGCCTGCATAGCCAGCATGACATCATGTCAAGACTGCACATATACCAAGACATCCTGTCTACATGTGCCAAGATGAGGAGCCCTGGAAGAGACACACAGATCATCCAGAGGTTCCAGGATAAGGTCAGAGATCATCTGCCTCCTTTCCCCAGCATTCTGTGAATCCTGGGAAGAATCAGAAGCCTCATCGGCTGACAAGACACCAACAGAACCCTCTGCAAGTTTTTGGGTACTGTTTGAAGCTGTAGTTAGTCCTGGAGAATCAGGAGACTAATATTTTGTGAGTAAATATTCAAAGCCTCTTGTAATTCACCAATTGCCTTCTGCCATAAGCACAAAGGAGCTCCTTGAGTCCATATAGTGGACAAGTGGTATAATTGACTGCAAAAACTTCTCTTCAGTTCAAATGAGTTTAAATATTTGTATTATTGCTAGTTATTTCTTAAATGTCCTAGATCCTATATTATTCTTCTGTATAATGTGTCCATGACTGGGCAAAGAACCAATTATTAAATTTAGTGGTCAGAGGGGTGAGACTTCTGAATACCAAAATAAATAAACAATATTAATTTTGAAGAAATACCATCTCGCATCAATTAATTATCTCTCCATTACAGAAAGGACCTCCAAAGGTCACCTAGTCCAACCCCCTTGCAGTGAGCTGGGACATCCTGACCTAGATCAGGTGACCCAGAACTTTGTTGAGCCTTACCTTGAGTACCTCCAGGGATGGGGCCTCAACTACCTCTCTGGGCAACCTCAGAAACAGAGCCTTGAGAGCTACAAGAAAATATGGAAGCATGATGAGGCACTAATAGGAAAACATTTGTTACATATTGGATTCAGAGTATGTTGAATTTTAAGTTTTAAGGGCTAGCCAGACAAGTTACCAAATCACAGGCTCTGGTGGGCTCTAGTGGGAGGTGTCCCTGCCTATGGCAGGGGGGTTGGAATTGGATGATCTTTGAGATCCCTTCCAACCTAAACCATTCTGTGATTCTATATGGCCTTTTTGGTTTTGGTAAAAATACCTTAATTCATCAGAATGAACTCATCATCATCAGTAGCTGTTCCTCTTCTTGATCTTCAATTCTTCCCCTTAGTTCTCTGTTTCAACCTGTACCCCATTTTTCTCTGCCTTATGCTGCCTATACCATTTAACACCAATGATCTAAGGTTCAGCCTTCTGCATGTACCCAGCTATGGAGCCACCAGATGATTTTGATGAAAGATGATAAGGAGAGGGGGTGGCAAAACAAATGCTTACAGTTTCACAATCAGCTTTATTATGACTAAGAATTGGATAAAGCAAATTGCATATTGGATTCTTCACCACCAACACTCGGATCAGTGAAGCCAACAGATTTCAAAGAATCATAGAATCAGTCAGACTTGGAAAGGACCACTAAGATCATCTAGTTCCAACCTCCCTGCCATGGGCAGGGACAAATCACATGGTAAAGTGAGCAAATGAGGGCAAACCACCAGGTGATGGTGGTTCCTTATAAGATCTGTAGAGGGATTGAAGGCAGTGCTGTCTCAGGGACCTTCTTGCACTTTCTCAAAGTTTTCTTTCCAGTAGAAGAAATTCACATCCCTTCAGCTGCACTGAATTAGCAATACTCTTCCATGAGAGAATTGTTTGTGCTAATCTAATCACTTTTTTTTTTTTTAAACAAATCTTACAACTGGAGGCTGCGTAGCATAGCTATTTCAGTTTTTATAGCAATACTGGTTGCAATGACACAAAGATTTGGTTTAGGTGATCCCAGAAGCATGCAAAATCAGCCTAGCAGAGCTATTTCAGTTTCTATAGCAATACTAGTTGCAATGATGCAAAGATTTGGCTTAGGTGATCCCAGAAGCATGCAAAATAAGCCTAGCATAGCTATTTCAGTTTTAATAGCAATACTAGTTGCAATGATGCAAAGTTACCAATATCTACCACTTGGGTCTCTGCAAAATCAGCCTAGTATAGCTATTTC
>VWZI01004919.1:16271-28584 GCA_013396835.1 Psilopogon haemacephalus
CAGCTTCTTTCCTTTGTCTCTCTGCCTTTGAACTAATTCAGAGTAAAATTACTAAAACCATTCATTCCTTCCTGCCACTAATCTTTCTGACCGATCTTCAGCTTATCTGCAGCATCATCAAGTGGTGAGATAAAGCTGGGGGGAGGAGGGAGAGGTGGTACAGGGGGCTTTGGTTTCCCTCTCCTGGGGATTTTGGTCTCCAGGAGGGGTGTGGTGTCTGTATTTCTATTTTACTGTATATTTCTGTAAATATCTGTTATATCTTGTAAATATTTACTTGTATATTTGCATTGCTGTAAATAAAAAGCTTCATTTATTAACTTCCAGTGTGTTTTTCTGAGTTTTAGCCGGGGTTCTAAAAGGTGGGGGGGCAGGTCACTGCAAACCCACTACACATAGCTATTTCAGTTTCTATAGCAATACTAGTTGCAATGATGCAAAGATTTGGTTTAGGTGATCCCAGAAGCATGCAAAATCAGCATTTGATACAAAAGGCACCAGTCCAACATAGAAGATTTGTAAAACAGATGGTTTACCAATATCTACCACTTGGGTCTCATCAGCAGTAATTACGGACCAAATGTTTCTTCGTAAAGCCTGCTTTCTGTTTATCTTTCAGACTCTCTTGACAAAAAACGAAGAAGAAAAAAATAAAGCAAACCAAAAACCTAAAGTATACTCAGTTTGAACCTAACTTGCATTGTCTGTCTTTAGGGGGGAAATTAATTCTGCATTCTTCTCTTTCTGCCACTTGCATCCTGCTAGCTAGATCGGATTGCAAGGATCCAGTGATGAATACTGCACAAGTTGCCCTCAAGTGTGACAAAGAATATTTGTTGTTTTCTTTTGCCAAAATCACTGTTTTACTTAATAACAAATACATAAATTAAAAAAAAAAAATCCCTCTCCTCTCTTCAATCCTTTTATCTGCTTAAATCTTATGCAAATGACACAGGTAATTACACAAATCACAAAGAGAAAACTCATGTATTTATTTACTCAGGGCAGAAAATGAAGGGAATAAATATTCAAAGCAGGGTGATGTATCACTGTGTGAGACAAAAACAAAACAAACCCCCCAAAAAACTTCAGCCAAACTGAATTAACTCTTTATTGGCAGCACTTTCAAACTGGATTTTGCTTTTATGAGTAGCAAGGTCACCTGACAACTAGTTCTGACCAAACTCTGTGGTCAGAAGAAACAGTGAACCACCCTCTCTTGCCTTTTAACAGCAGCAAAATCCTGCACACAGTAATCCTCCTTGCTCTAAATTCCAAGGATCCAGACAGCTTCTGCAGGAATGAATATCATCTTTTGGGTGGAAACTCAGCCTCTTCTAAATTTAGAATCATAGAATCATAGAATGGTTTAGGTTGGAAGAGACCTCAAAGATCATCCTGTTCCAAACCCCTGCCATAGGCAGGGACACCTCCCACTAGATCAGGTCGATCAAGACCTCATCCAGCCTGGCCTTGAACACCTCCAGGGAGGGAGCAGCCACAACCTCCCTGCGCAACCTGTTCCAGTGCCTCATCACCCTCACTGTGAAGAACTCTCTCCTAACATCCCATTTAAATCTCCCCTCTGCCAGTTTGAACCCATTCCCCCTCATCCTGTCATTACAAGACTTTGTGAATAGTCCCTCCCCAGCCCTCCTCTAGGCCCCCTTCAGATACTGGAAGGTTGCTATAAGGTCTCCTCGAAGCCTTCTCTTCTCCAGGCTGAAGAGCCCCAACTCTCTCAGCCTGTCCTCATAGCAGAGCTGCTCCAGCCCTCTGATCATCTTCGTGGCCCTCTAGATGAACTTGGTCTAGATGAACTTCACTTTGGCTTCCACCCCAGACACTACATATTCATAATATGCTTTTAAAAAATTAATTAATTAAAACTCCAAAGAAAACACATCATTTAGAAACCCTACACCTAGGGGTGCCTTAATGTTTCTTTCAGCTCAATCCTTGCCTCTTGTCAAAAGCAGGAAGAGTCAGCAGATCAATGCCAGCCTCCAAGCCTGGTGTCACTGGCAGGACTTGGAGATCTTTAACCATGGGTTGATTTACAGGACACCAGGCCTGCTGGCAACTGATGGGATACACCTGTCTCCAAGGGGGAAAAGGATCCTAGCACAAGAGCTATCAGGGCTCATGGGTTAAAAAAAAGCTTTAAACTATATATGAAATGGGTAGGGCACAAACCTGGGCTTCCTGGGAATAAACCTGAGGGCAGCACACCAATATTTGAATCATACAATCATAGAATCATGGTTTAGGTTGGAAGAGACCTCAAAGATCATCCAGTTCCATCCCCCCGCCATAGGCAGGGACACCTCCCACTAGATCAGGTCGATCAAGACCTCATCCAGCCTGGCCTCGAACACCTCCAGGGAGGGAGCAGCCACAACCTCCCTGCGCAACCTGNCCCGCACTCGACCACCGCCGGGGAGGGAGCAGCCACAACCTCCCTGCGCAACCTGTTCCAGTGCCTCACCACCCTCACTGTGAAGAACTTCCTCCTAACATCCCATTTAAATCTCCCCTCTGCCAATTTGAACCCATTCCCCCTTGTCCTGTCATTACAAGACCTTGTGAATAGTCCTTCCCCAGCCTTCCTGCAGGCCTGAAGGATTGTAGCCTTATAGCAGCCTTCCAATATCTGAAAGGAGCCTACAGAAGGGCTGGGGAGGGACTATTTACAAGGTCTTGTAATGAGAGGACAAGGAGTAATGGGTTTAAACTGGCAGAGGGGAGATTTAAATGGGATGTTAGGAGGAAATTCTTCACAGTGAGGGTGACAAGACACTGGAATGGGCTGCCCAGGGAGGTTGTGGCTGCTCCTTCCCTGGAGATGTTGAAGGCCAGGCTGGATGAGGCCTTGAGTGTCCTGATCTAGTGGGAGATGTTCCTGCCTATGGCAGGAGGTTGGAACTGGATGATCTTTGAGGCCTTTTCCAACCTAAACCATTCTATGATTCTAGTGAGCTAGCAAGGCCTTTCAGTTTGCTCTTTCACTGGAGGTAGGGGCTGGAGACCCATGTGGCAGCAAGGATGCTAGGGTTACAGATGAATTAGCAGCCTGAAAGAGCCAGGTAGGAATTAAGACTTTTCTCTGCAAAAATGAGATCATTGCACCAACTGAAGTGCAACGACAGTAATGCACACATCATGGGAAACAAACAGTAGGAGCTGGAAGGCATTGTGTATCAGGGGAACTATGATACCGTGGTGTGCTGGTTTGAGCTAATTGGAGAATCTGAGTAAGAAATTAGACTATTGGCTAAGAGAGGTGAACACAGTGTGTCACTTTACCCAGACCTTTACTGAGAAAGAAAAAAAGATTTTTTTAAGAATTGTACCCAAAACACTAGATATCAGACAGTTTCTGACTGCTCTGGCTGCGGCTGCTCCTCTTTGCATGGTCTCCTTTGTCCCTCTGCCTTGGTAGCTAATTTAAAGTAATTCTACTAACTACTTTCCAGGCTACTAATCCCCCCTGGCCAATCTGCTTCAACTTATCTGCAGCATCAACAGGTGGTGAGATAAGACTGGGGAAGGGGGGAAAGGTGGTAGGGGGTGGTTGGTTACCTCTCTCTTGGGGATTTTGGTCTCTGGGAGGGGTGTGGTGTCTGTATTACCTTTTCATTGTATATATCTGTAAATATCTGTTACATCTTGTAAATATTTGCTTGTCTATTGTACATTGCTGTAAATATAAAGCTTCATTTATTAACTTCCAGTATTTCTGAGTCCTAGCCGGGGTTTATAAAAAGGTGGGAGGGCAGGTAACTGCTAAACCACCACATGTGGCCATCACAGAAACATGGTGGGATTACTTCAATAGGCAAGAAAGGAGAGGTGTTGGCATGGCTCTGTGTCAGGGAGGGTTTTGAATGTCCTGATCTAGGATAGGGTGTCCCTGCCTATGGCAGGGAGGTTGGAACTAGATGATCCTTGTGGTTCTTTCCAACCCTGACTGATTCTATGACACTATGATGGTGACAACAGGGTTGAGTGTTTATGGGTAAGAATCAGGCGAAAGGTCAACAAGGCAGATACCCTGGTGGGAGTCTTTTATAGACCACCCAACCAGGATGAAGAGAGGGATAGACTATTCTTTAGGTATTTGGCAGAAATCTCACAAATTGCTTGCCCTTCTTCTTGTGGGGGATTTCAACTTAATGTCTCCTGGAAACACAGCAGAGAGGGAACAGTCCCAGAGGTTCCTGCAGTGTGTGGAGGATAACTTCCTGATGTAGTTGGTGACAGAGTCAAGCAGGGAAGGCATCAGACCTGCTGTTTGTGAACAGAGAAGGACTTGTGAGTGGATTTCTGGCAGGCAGCCTCTGGCCTGTTTTGGAGATGTGTAGACTCTTGGGAAGCAGTCCTGAAGGGCCAGGGAATCCAGGAAGGCTGGATACTCTCCAAGAAGGAAAGTCTTAAAGGTACAGGAACAGGCTGCCCTTATTGGTGGGGAAGAAAGACGGTTGACAGAACAGAAGCATTTGGTTAGAGCTTAGGGAGAAAAGCAGAGTTTACAGTCTTTGGAAGAAGGGGCAGGGCACTCAAGAAGTCTACAACAGTGTTGTGAGGCTATGCAGGATGAAAATTAGAAGGGTCAAAGCCCAGTGGGAAATTAATCTGCCTTCAGCTGTTAAAGAGAACAGGAAATCCTGGGTACTTTCTAATGGGTGTTCTCATTTCTGTTTTGAGGAACGTAGAGCCTGACTCTACTAATCTATCACTTCTTCAGCCTTTCTGGTGTTCTTTAGCCTTTCAACTTCAGTTTTGGTTAGCAGGTCCCATATGACTGGGGACTAGCAAATGGTACACCAATTTACAAGAAAGGTTGGAACTGTAGCTTCTCAGCGAGCTACAGACCCATCAGCCCATCAGCCTGACCTCAGTGCCAAGGTAAGTGGTGGAGCAGATCATCTTGAGTGCCATTATGCAGCATGTGCAGAGCAACCAGGTGACTGGGTTCAGTCAACATGGCTTCATGAAGGTCAGGTCCTGCTTGGTGAACCGAATCTCTTTCTACAACAAAGCAACCTGCTTAGAGGATGAGAGAAAGGCTGTGGATGTAGTTTATCTGGACTTTAGTAAAGGGTTTGCCACTGTGTCGACAACATCCTCATGAAAAATCTTGCTGTCCTTAGGCCTGAAGGGAAGGAGACTTCACTGAGTAAAAAAAACTGGCAAGATGGTCTGGCCCAAAGAGTGGTGGCCAACAGATTTAAATCCAGCTTGTTGCTGCTCACAAGAGGTGTTCCTCAGGGCTCAGATTTGGAGTACCTTGTTTAATATTGTTATCAATGATGTGAACTGAGGGGCTCAAGTGTACCTTCAGTAAGTTTGCAGATGATGATGCACTGGGTGAGAGTGTTAATGCTCAATGGTAGGGAAGATTCTGCAGAAGCATCTGGATCAATGGTCCAAGGTCAGTTGTATGAGGTTTAACAAGGGCAAACGCTGGGTCCTGCACTTGGATCACAACAACCCCATGCAATGCTATAGGCTCGAGGAAAAGTGGCTGGAAAACTGCCTGGCAGAAAAGGACCTGTGGTGCTGGTTCACAGACAGATGATCATAAGCCAACAGTGTGCTCAGGTGGCCAAGAAGGCCCACAGCATCCTGGCCTGTATGAGGAATATTGTGGCCAGCAGGGGTAGAGAAGTGATTGTGCAACTGTACTTGGCACTGGTGAGGCCACACCTCAAACACTGTGCTCAGTTTTGGGCCTGTCACTACAGGAAGAATATTGAGTTGCTAGAATAAGTCCAGAGAAAGGCAACAAAGCTTGTGACGGGTCTGGAGAGCAACTCTTACAAGGATTGAACGGGATGTTAGGAAGAAATTCTTCACAGTGAGGGTGGTGAGGCACTGGAACAGGTTGCCCAGGGAGGTTGTGGCTGCTCCCGCCCTGGATGTGTTCAAGGCCAGGCTGGATGAGGTCTTGAGTGACCTGATCTAGTGGGAGGTGTCCCTGCCTGTGGCAGGGGGTTGGAACTGGATGATCTTTGAGGTCTCTTCCAACCTAGACCATTCTATGATTCTGTGATTCTATGATTGGCTGAGGGTACTGGGATTGTTTAGTCTGGAGAAGAGGAGGCTGAGGGAAGATGTTATTACTCTCTACAACTATGTGAAAGAAGGTGGTAGTGAGGTGGGTGTTGGTCTCTCCTCCTTAGTATCAGGTGATAGAAAGCGAGGGAACGGTGTCAAGTTGCACTAGGGGAGGCTTAGATTGGATATTAAGAAAAATTCAGTTACTGAAAGAGTGGTCAGGAATTGGAATAGGCTGCCCAGGGAGGCTGTGGAGTTATCGTCCCTGGAGGTGTTCACAAACCATGTAGACATGGCACTTCAGGACAAGGTTTAATTGCCAAGGTGGTATTAGGTTGACAGTTGGATTCAATGATCTTAAAGGTCTTTTCCAACTGAAATGATTCTATGAATACTCAGCAGTTTTATTAGTCTGGGAGACTGCCATGGCACTGTCTTGGATGGAAGGGCGAATTCACATGCCTGATCCAATACAAAGAGTATTCAGCTTTACACTGATGGATGTGGTATCCAAAAGAGGCAAGGTCAGCTAAGTCACAAGTGAGCTGCATGCTCCTGAAACAGCATGGATTGGAAACCCTCTGCAAACAGATCTTTTTCATCTCAGAGGAAGAGTCTGTTCCTTTTTTCACTCCTTGTGCTCCGATTTGTGGCTTTGCTTCAGGGAAGAATTGAAGAGTAGACTGCTTGAGTGATTTCAGCTGACTGATCTCCACATCTTCAGAGCTGCTTGAACAGGTTTCTATGTCATTACCAGGACTCTGCCTGTATGTATTACAAACCATAAACTTCTCAGATGGCAAAGCAGATGAGATTTGGGTGAGAATTTGCATGAATTTCACACCAGTGGATAAAATAGCCATTCAAACTACTGTGCAAGTACACAGAGGTGCAGCAAATGAACTCTATTCCTGTCTTGATTTTTTTAAATCCTCTCTCTTCAAGGATCCTTCTTAGGCACGGTAAGAGAAGTTTACTCACATAAATACTTTGTGTGTTTATTTCAGAGTAACTTTAATGTATTTATTTACATTCTGACAATTACATCAGGCACTGCAAAATAGTGTTATTGACTCTGACAAGGAAGGAAAGTGCAAGGAAGATGCATCACAGGATCACAGGTTATTTGGGGGTTGGAAGGGACCTCCAGTGATTATGGAGTCCAACCCCCCTACCAGAGCAGGACAATAAAACGTAGCTCAGGTCACACAGGAACGCATCCATACAGGGCTTGAAGGTCTCCAGAGAATGAGACTCCACAATCTCTCTGGGCGGCCTGTTCCAGTGCTCTGTGACCCTTGCAGTAAAGAAGTTCTTCTTCATGTTGAGGTGGAACTTCTTGTGCTGTAGTTTACACCCATTACCCCTTGTCCTATCACAGGGTGCAACTGAGAAGAGTTTGTCCCCTCCCTCTTGACACCCAGCCCTCAAATATCTATAAACATTGATTAGTTCCCCTCTCACTCTTCTCCTCTCCACACTAAACAACTCCAGGTCTCTCAGTCTTTCCTCATAAGGCAAATGCTCCTGTCCCTTATTCATCTTCACAGCACTCTGTTGGAACTCTTTTGAGTAGATCCCTGCCCCTTTTGAACTGGGGTGCCCATTTATCTATACTCACTTTCTACTCCTAATGTGATTCAAGATGTCATCTACAGATAAAAACTGCTGCCACTAATTTCAATCCTGTACAAAACAGCAGGCATTTCTCTGAATTCCATGTTAATCTCAGCTTTTCCTTGTTCCTCAATGCTATTCACTTCTAACTGTGTATGTAATTACCATGAAAATGCCTTAACATTGGCTACACCTTTATGTTTTAAATTAGGGATCAATTCTTGTATGATCCATTAGATGTAATTGGAATAAAGTATGGCTAGAAACCTCTACACTTGTTGCAAACTGGAAGATAATTTTCTTACTGTTATTTCAGTGTTCATCCAAAATTCCGTACTACCAATCATCGACTTCATAGAATCACAGAATCATAGAATGCTTTAGGTTGGAAGGGACCTCAAAGATCATCCATTTCCAACTGCCCGTAATAGGCAGAGACACCTCCCATGAGAACAAGTTGCTCAAGGCCTCATCCAGCCTGGCCTTGAACACCTCCAGGAAGGGAGCAGCCACAACCTCCCTGGGCAACCTGTGCCAGTGTCTCACCACCCTCACTGTGAAGAACTTCCTCCTAACATCCCGTGCAAATCTTCCCTCTGCAGTTTAAACCCATTACCCCTTGTTCTGTCATTACAAGACCTTGTGAACAGTCCCTCCCCAGCCTTCCTGTAGGCCCCCTTCAGATATTTGCAGGCTACTATAAGGTTTCCTGAAAGCCTTCTCTTCTTCAGGCTGAAAAGCCCCAACTCTCTCAGCCTGTCCTCATAGCAGAGGTGCTCCAGCCCTTTGAGCATCTTCGTGGCCCTCCTCTGGACTCTTTCCAGCAGTTCCATGTCCTTCTTGTGCTGGGGGCTCCAGAACTGTACACAGTCCTCCAGGTGGGGTCTAACGAGAGCAGAGTAAAGGGGCAGAATCCCCTCCCTTGCCCTGCTGGCCACAGCTTCTCTTAATGCAGCCCAGCACACAGTTGCTGTCTGGGCCGTGTGTGCACACTGTTAGCTCATGTTGAGCTTTTCATCAACTCAGACCCCCAGGTCCTTTTCCTTAGGGCTGCTCTCAGCCATTCGCCACCCAGCCTGGATTTGTGCTTGGGATCGCGGCGATGCAGGTGCAGGACCTTACACTTGGCCTCAATGAATTTCATGAGGTTGGCCTGGGCCCACCTCTTCAGTCTGTCCAGGCCCAGGCAATTTTTCTTCCTACCACAATGTTTTTTTCACTGTTGTTATAATAAATAATCATATGCTTACCAGAATTAGCATTATATTAACCTAGCCTCATATCCTCAGTGTGAATGCTCTGTGATACTCAGAACACCTGCATTTACAAACAGGTGATTTGTGTCTTGCTGAAAGCTGTTTTGCTCAGACTGCCTCAAGATTATTACAATTAGGCATCAACCTGAATTTTACCTGTTCTATCTGGAAGCCTTTGCAAAATCCAGGCTGTTTCTTTCCTTTTGTAGTTCTTCCTTCAGATAACATAAAGGAGCCATCCAGCCCAGGTAGCCTTTTCTGTAGTTTCTCCTGCCCTCTGCTGGCTGCCACATCAAAACAGCTTCCACAAATCCCTGCTCTTGATTATTTCGTGCCCTGTCAAGGTGAGGAATTTATCCCCCTCTTCGTGCTTCCCAAGGGAATACAACTATTGATGCTCTTTCTGGCAGGTGGGCATTTGTATCTGTGCAAAGGAAAGACAGAATATTTTAGCTACTCTTTTATTTAACAGGAAATGTAAAATAGGAGAAGGGTTTTTGATCTCAGCTTTGGCACGCTTCTCGCTTGTACTTGAGCTTAAATATGTGGGCCCTCTGCAATCAGTTTAAACATAGAAGTATCATCAAGTTAAACACTGCACACTTGCTGTCCATTTAAATATAGAATACCATACCCTGGATGGGCTTTCTGAAGGTCATCTGGGCCAAGCCCCTGCATGAAGCAGGTTCAAAATCATTGTTATGCCCAGTGGAGTTCCGAACACCTTGTGGAATGGCAACCCTACCACCTCTCTGGTCACCTGTCCCAGGGTTTGGTAACTCTCATGATGAAAACATCTGCTGATCATTACCCACAACCTCTTAACTGGTTCATCACCATGCCAGCCATGTGCACAGAGCCTTCCTCACTGGCTTCCTGGTTTGTCTTTCCTAAAGAGTCTATGCCCACCTTTGCAGCACTCCAGCTATAGAAGTTACCTCACCATATAATTCCCCAAAAGGCACAGCTCTGCAACTGTGCACAGACTTCTAATTTCTCCTCTTTGCTTTCCATACAGCACATGTTGGTACCCAGGCACTTGGACTCCACTATGCTGCATACAGAGTACAAGACTCTCTCCCCATGGTGCTATCACTTCCTCACTGCTTCCTACACCTTCAGTTCTCTATAAGCTATGATAAACTTTCCCCACCTCACCCAATTTCAAGCTGCCCTCACTGGGTTTGAAGCCTGCTGAACTTACTATACTTTGTCAGATGGATCCTGCTCCTGCTTTGAAGTCCTTCCTCCTCCAAATTATAGCATATATGTGGAAGTTAAACTATTGCCACATACCAAGTGTTGATTGACTGGAAGTACCCATTCCCCTCCAAAAATTTCTCTCTCACTGAAAGGTCTGAGATCACCACTCATGCACCTTCCCATACTATATTAGTAATTACTGCTGGTGGAAAGCCACAGTTTTTCAGCAGCCCATTACGCTGTACCCTTGACTGAGTCATGTGTGTATACTCACTGTGAAGAGGCTGGGCTCAAAAAACCCCAACAAAACCTACAACACTAGTAGTAAATTTTCTAAGCATCAGCAAAGGTGTTAAACGTGATCTTGATTTGTGACATGCCTTTGAAGTTGTGCTTCATGCAGAGAATGCTGACAGCACATAAGTAGTATCTTATGCACACTGCTCTGCATACAAAATGAACTGGCAATCTCTCTCAGATCATAGAATCAGTCAGCGTTGGAAGGGACCACAAGCATCATCTACTTCCAACCACCCTACCCTAAATTAGGCAGGACAGAGCCTCATCCAGCCTGGCCTTAAACACCTCCAGGGAAGTGGCCCCAACCACCCCCCCTGGGCAGCCCATTCCAGGGTCTCACCACGCTCATGCTGAACAACTTCCTCCTCACATCCAATCTGAATCTCCCCACCTCCAGCTTTGCTCCATTCCCCCTAGTCCTCTCACTACCTCAAAGTCTAAAACATTCCTCCCCAGCTTTTCTGTAGGCCCCCTTCAGATACTGGAAGGCCACAAGAAGGTCACCTGGGAGCCTCCTCTTCTCCAAACTGAACAGCCCCAACACTTTCAGTCTGTCCTCATAGCAGAGGTGCTGCAGCCCTCTGAGCATCCTTGTGGCCCTGTTCTGGACACACTCCAGCATGTCCACATCCCTCTTGTAACAGGGGCTCCAGAACTGGACTCAGTACTCCAGCTGGGGTCTCACCAGGGTGGAGTAAAGGGGGAGAATCACCTCCCTCGACCTGCTGGCCACACTTCTCCTGATGCAGCGCAGGCTCTGGTTGGCTTTCTGGGCTGCAAGTGCACACTGCTGGCTCATGTTGAGCTGCTCGTCCACCAGCACCCCCAAGTCCCTCTCCTTAGGGCTGCTCTCCAGTCAGTCACTGCCCAGCCTGGATTTGTGCTTGGGATTGCCTCGACCCAGATGCAGGACCTCGCACTTGGCCTTGTTGAACATGATGCAGAATCAAGATCAGAAACCAGTAAAAATCTATCTAGCCCTATCACTGACAAAAATTCCCCAGGTAGAAAAGTTTTAAATAGCAAAAGGAAAAAAATTCCAGTGCTTTAATTTTAATGTATTGTCTGTTCCCTTGAAAGACTCCTAAACAGAACTTCCAGGGCAGTCTCCTGTTTGCTTTCATATCACATTTAAGCTTAGCAGTAGAAAGTCAAAATTTGTTTCTGTGCCTCATTATGGTAGTCAAGCCTAAACAAAAGCATCAATTCCAATCATGACAAGCATTGTCTTTGCAGCTGATATGTCTTTTTGCTTATTTGCATTTCTATTGAAGCCACTGGTGAGGCTTCAACTTTCTACAGTTCGTTTCCAGCCATTAAAACATAATTACTTCAATCTGGATTAAGTATATACCTAAAATCCAGGCTGGATGGTGAGTGGCAGGAGAGCAGCTCTGAGGAAAAGGACCTGGGGGTCTGGGGTGATGAAAAGCTCAACATGAGCCAACAGTGTGCACAGACAGCCCAGACAGCAACTGTGTGCTGGGCTGCATTAAGAGCAGCGCTGCCAGCAGGGCAAGGGAGGGGATTCTCCCCCTTTACTCTGCTCTCATCAAACCCCACCTGGAGTACTGTGTGCAGTTCTGGAGCCTCCACAACAAGAAGGACATGGAACTGTTGGAGAGAGTCCAGAGGAGGGCAACAAAGATGATCACAGGGCTGGAGCACCTCTGCTATGAGGACAGGCTGAGAGAGTTGGGGCTCTTCAGTCTGGAGAAGAGAAGGCTTCGAGGAGATCTTATAGCAACCTTCCAGTATCTGAGGGGGGCCTACAGGAGGGCTGGGGAGGGACTGTTCACAAGGTCTTGTAGTGACAGGACAAGGGGGAATGGGTTCAAATTGGCAGAGGGGAGATTTGAACGCGATGTTAGGAAGAA
>VWZI01004921.1:4017-15251 GCA_013396835.1 Psilopogon haemacephalus
TTTTTCCTTTGTGGCTTGCTTTTTTTGTTTGTTTGTTTTTTTGTTTTGTTTTGTTTTGTTTTGTTTTGTTTGAGAAAGGCTCGTTTAGGGGCCCTGCTGTGCATCCCTGTGCATCCTGCTGCGCTGCACCTGTGGCATCCCTGCCTCGGCACCCTCAGCCAGAGCCCAGCGCCGGCGGCGGCGCCGCACAGCACCGCCCTCTGGCACAGCAACGCTCTGCGCGCCATGGCCGCGCAAGGCACCGCCGCAGGAAGAGATGCACCGGGGCCGAGGCGCAGCTCTTCGGGGCCCTACCTCCTTCGCCGGATACTTCTTCTAGCCGCCCCACGCTGACAGGCGTGGGGTCAGTGGGAGCCTTAGGCGCCGGGACCCTTCTCCAGCCGCAGATGTTGACGAACAGAGGCGCTCCGACGCCGTCCTGCAAGAGACCGAGCCGCGGCTGAGCCCCCCCTCAGCCCAGGCCGCCCTTCACCGGCCCCGCAGCCACCCCCCGGTGCCCGCTGCCAGCACCCAGGCTGGGGGCGGTCCGAGGCCTCCCCCCCGCGCACCCACCGCGGGCCGGACCCGCAGGCACAGGTGAGGCTCCGGCGCGGCGCAGAAGCGCTGAGCCTCGGCGCGCTGCCGCCGCAGGAACCGGCGGTAGGCCTGGGGCTGGTTCTCCGCCATCTCGTCCAGCTGCGCCCAGAGCTGCGCGGCCCTCGCCAGCGCCGCTCCCGCCATGGCTGCCGCCGCCGTTGCTTAGCGACGGCGAAGCGGAAGGTGGCGCCGCGCGGTCCTTCCGCCTTTCCCGTCCGCCGCTTTCTTCCGCGCGTTCTGGCCCCGCCGTTCCCCCCCGCTCCGCGCCCGCTGGCTCTCCCTGCCGCCTCGCCGGCGAAGCTGGACGCTGCCCGCCTGGCCGCCCCCTCTGCAGCCGTCCCCGGGCCGTCCGTCCCCGCCGGCGGCCGCGGCTCGGGTCCGGCCGTGCGCTGCCGGGAGGAAGCATTTCGCGGGGAACACTTCCTGCCGGCGGCCGCAAGGAAGTCCCAGCGAGCGGCCCCGGCCCGGGCCCGGGGGTGGCGGTGGGGCCGTGGAAGGCGAGAGGATGTCCCGGGTGCCGGTGGGGAAGGTGCTGCTGCGGAACGTGATCCGGCACACGGGTGCGCACAACAAGGTACGGCCGGGGGCTGCCGGCCTCCGCCGAGCCCTCGTCCTCCGTCTGGGTGGCAGCTCAGGCGCCTCTTCCGCCTGGCTCTGCCCCACGCTGGCGGCTCTGAGTGGAGGCCTCTGGGCATCGGCCTGCGCGGGGCCCGCTTCTGCCGGTAGCTCCCAGGCCGTGCGGGGCCGGGCGGAGCGCGGAGTTGCGATCTGGCAAAAAGGGGGAGGGCAGCGGCGGTTTGCAGAGAGGAAAGGAGCTCGTCGGGAGCGAGTTCCGCAGCCGCCGTTGGTCTCTCCTCCGGTTGTGTTGAGTCCTCATCCTGGCGGGGGAATGCGTGAGTGGATTTTACCTATCAAACGTGGCCCATGCAAGCCGGATGCGTTGGGCTGCGGTGAAAACCTTAAACTGCGAGCCGATGCTGCGTGCTACCTGACTGTAAACTCTCCCTGACGTTATGCTTCTGCTTCTGTCCCTTCTATGGCTTGCAGATCCAGGAAGAGACCGAGATGTGGAAAATAAGGGAGTGGGAGAAGCAGACAGAAGAGACTTACTGGAAGAGGCAAAGCAGAATGCTCTCAGACACCTCCAGGTGGGTTTTCTTGGTGTGGAGGAGATAATTCTCTTGATTTAGTTGCTGAACCTTTTCGTGTTACAGTGCTTTAAGAGCAATCTGGCATGACTGTGGGTGGGTTTGGGGGCTTAGTCCTGGAGCTAAGTCAGTTCTACTTGTTCAACATCCCTTTTATTGCTTTTAGCAGCCTGCAGGGTGTTCCAGGGGAAGACAGCTGCATTTGTTGTGCTAAGCAAGGTCACTCCTTCCTCTGATTTTGCACTCAGAGCATCTCTTGCCAAGAATTTTGCTGTGCAAGGAGCGCCATAAGCTTTGGCAACCAGCTGAAGGGGCTTTGTGAGGGCTGTTAGTGGTGACTGCTAGTTGGCAGCTGGTCATCTGGCATAGGTGGACATCCCAGTGCTCCTGGCTGGAGCTCAGATGGTTTCTCCACCAGAGCTGGCAGCTGAAGGCCAACTGTTCTCTACCCACAGCAGCCGCATGCGCAGCGATGGCTTCGATGAGGAGGGCCACAGGGCTGAGTGGAGAACAAGGAACTCACAGTTTCTTGACCTGGTTGAAGATGACCTCCTTAGGGCTCGCTCCTGGAATAAAAAGCTCTATGAGTGTGAGGCCAACATGCCAGACAGGTGAGAATCTGTGCTTGGGACACTCATTAAAACACCTTCATGTAGTCACAGGCTTGCAGGATGTCAGGGGTTGGAAGGGATGCAAAGAGCTCATCAAGTCCAACCTCCCTGCTCAGGTCACAGAGGAGCACATCCAGACAGGCCTTGAATGCCTTTAGAGATGGAGACTCCACAATGTCCCTGGGGAGCCTGTGCCAGTGCTCTGGGACCCTTCCAGGCAAGAAGTTGCCCCTTGTGTTGAGCTGCAACCTTCTGTGCTGCAGCTTCCATCCATTGCTCCTTGGCCTATCCCAGGCAGCAAGTGAGCAGAGCCTGTCCCCCCAGCCCTCAGAGATTTAGAAACATTTATAAAGTCCCCTCTCAGGCTTCTCCAGAGTAAGCAGCCCCCGGTCCCTCAGCCTCTCCTCGCCAGGCAGTGCTCCAGAACCCTCAGCATCCTCGTAGCCCTCTGCTGGACCCTCTCCAGCAGATCCTTGTCCCTCTTCAAGTGCCCAAAACTAAATGCAGTTCTTTAAAAGAAGTTGCATTTTAATTTTCAGTGTGCAGTTGTGGTTTGAAAATCAGTAATGCTTGAGCCTCTCTCTGACAATGAATCAGTCACGTTCACAAACTTGCAGTCACAGAATACTTGAGTACATCTGAAGTTACACTAAGCAGCAGAAGCTTAGTAGTTAAGCTTAGTATTTATTACTTTGCCCAGGGAACTTCAAAAATCTTGAGAAATGCAAGGTAGTGCTCTCTGGGCTTATTGTAAAGAGCTTTTTTCAGTTGTAATTTTCCCTCATTGGAGCTGGAAATAAGTTGTTTTTCAATAGTACAAATCAAATCAGTGTCTTGTTTCCTCTCTTCTTTGCTGGGAAGGTTCTTACAGCCCTTCTTGTTTGTGGTCTAAGCTTCTGTTCGTTCCCTGGCTCTGTCTTTTTAAGGATTGTGGTTGGTTTTCCTTGGCTGCTTTCTAACAGATGGTTCTGCTTTCTTCCAGGTGGGGTCACAGTGGCTATAAAGAGTTGTACCCTGAAGAATTTGATACAGACAGGTAAGACAAAGAGAGCTTATTAATGTGTGCAGAATCTTACTTCTATCAGGTTATGCAGGAGGGGGTTTACACACTGAGTTTCCTGCTCTAGCCAAACAAAGTGATGAGTTTGCCTAAAACTTTTGAGACAGCAAAAGTTCATCTGCTCTGTGCCTGCCTGGCTGCTGCTTTTTGCTCATCTTTTGTTCTTTTTTTTGTGTCTGCAGTGACCCTCAAGAGGCAGACAAACAAAATATTATCAATGGGAAGAAGAAATCTCATCTGGGAAAGCAAACTGCCCGGGAGTCACACAAAAGGAAAAAGCCAAAGAAGTCACACAAGAAGAAGCAAAAAAAGAGATCACACAAAAAGAGAAAGAAAAAGAAAAAGGAGCAGGGGAGGACATCATCAGACTCATCCCGAGAGAGTGAGTGCTCAGAGGAGGAGACCTCAAGCACTCGCAAGGGGAAACACAAGCGCAAGAAAAAGACCAGGAAAGTGCCTGCCAGGGAACCTACCTCCTCTTCTGGGCAGGAGAGTGACTTTTCTCATGCAAGCAGCTCAACCACCAGCAGCTCTGAGGACAGTGAATCTGAGGAGAAAAAAGCAAAACGTCCCCCCAAAAAGAGAAAGAAACATCACAGTTCTGCCTCAGAGAGGCACAGTGAAGTGCCAGTGAAGAAGAGCAAGAGGAAGAATTGGAAGGTGGCCGCTGATGAGAAGTCAGAGGACAGCTCAGATGAGGACTGATGAGTCTAGGCTGCAGCTCAGACAATAAGGCAGAGGACAGAGGCAGGTATTTCTCTCTCAGCACTGCCCCATGGTACAGCTTGTTTCAACACTGTTTCAACACTGTGGTTGATGCTGCCAGCCCCCAGGGGATAGCCTCAGCCTTGGCAGCCTGCAGGAGCTGCCCTCTTGCTTTTCATGGACTTCACGTTCAGAAAACCAGTTGTGTGTCTCCCAGGTTGGCTGGGCCTGCCAGCCAGACCTCTGATGCACCAAAATGCATCTGCAGGGGCAAAGCAGGCATGGTTGCACCATTGGGGTTGTTTTCTTTCAAATGTTTTAACAGATTGCTTTTTTTTGGGGGGGTTGGGGTTACCAAATCAATGACCAAGACTAACAACAGGGGTGGGGCAAGACAAGAAGTCTGATAGCAGAGGAAGTGTCACTGGGTTGAATTCTGTGTCTTCCCATCCTCCAACAAAAGCAGACCTGTGTGGTGGCATGCACAGGGTCAGCTGCACACAGAAAGGAGCAGGAGGGGACACTGGTTCCAGCTGAAAGTGCAGTGACTCCTTCCATGATGATGTTTGCTTGGTTTGGGCTGCTTTGCAAATCCTGGCCTGGGCTGGCCATTGTCTACCTTTTTCCCTTGGTAATCTCTAGAAGGGATGCTGAAACCATTTGTGCTGACAGGGAAGCCTTGGTGGGTGTTGAGTTCTGTCTCTGGTCTGCCTGAGGTGTTACTGGAGAAACTGGTACTAGGCTGTTCTCCCTGCAACTGAACAGCCCAGCCTTTTAACAAAATAAACCAATCCAGACGTGATGCTTCTGTCGTTGTTTGGAGTACAGCCTGGGACAGAGCACAGGCATGAGAAGTCTGTGTGGTTCTTGTGTTCTCTGCCATCTGTTTTCTACCTGCTCAGGCCAGGTGCCTGTGGAAGGCTTAGAGGAGATAAAGTGAGGGAGGATGGAGTGGAAGGCAACCATTTGAGACATGCCCTCCCCTGGCACCATTGCAGGCCATTTCCTCACCTTCTATCACCTGATAATAGGGAGAAGCCAAACTCCCACCTCTCTGCAACCTGCTTTCAGGGACCTGTAGAGAGCAGTGAGCTCTCCCCTCACCCTCTACACCCGCAGCAGCTCTCCCGGTGCCCCGAGCAGCCTTTGCGCGGCTACTACTGCTCCGGGGACGGCTCGAAAGTCGCAGGCGTGGATGGTCTCGGCGAGCTCTGAGCGGAACCGCGGCATCCCAGCACTGCCTGGCCCCGCGGCATCCCCGCAGCATCCTCGCAACATCCCCCCAGCATCCTCTCATCCTCCGCTGCTCCCTCGGTCCCGGGCCGGAAGCGGAAAGGCTGCGGCGATTCCGTCTCCGGTGCGCGGTGCCCTTGGGCGGCAGGGGACGATGGCGGCGCTGGTGCTGCTGCGGGCGGGGCTGAGGCGGCCCCGCGGTGCCCCGATGGGTGAGTGTTCCCCAGCCCCGCCGCCCTGTGTCGCCCAGCTCGGCCCTCTGCTTCCCCGCCCTGCCCTGACCTCGTCTTCTCTCCGCAGCTCTCCTGGGGGGCAGCCTGCTCCGCCGCCCCGCTGTCCTGGCAGCTGTCGCCGATCGGAGCGCTCCGGCCCGGCCAAGCCACAGCTCGCCCCAGCAGGGCCACGGTACGTGGGTCGTGTCCCGGAGCAGTCCCCTGCCGTGTGCGGGGCTCTGCGTGGGTGTCCGCGGCGGGTCTGAGCTTCCCCGTGGCCGGCAGCGGGCACCAGCTTTTGGCAGCCGGCGCTGGGCCGTTATTTCCCCGTCCTCGCAAGGCTTTCTCCGGTCCAGCCAAGCGGCGTCTGGCGACGGTTTGAGATAGGTAGATGTATAAATGTGAGTAAGCGTTGGGCAGAAGTTGGTGCGTGACACGGTTGGGGTTCGTTGGGCTCACCTTGGCAGCGGCAAGCCCTGTGCAGCCTTCCCCAGCCGCAGCTGTTGGCTCGCAGTCAGCCCCGGGGCTGGTGACTTTATGCTGCTTGACCGTGAAACTTGAGGCTTCTTCGGTGGGTATCAGCATGGGAACGCACTAAGCCCTCACGCCAAGAACACTGAAAAAGCAAATCTCTGCTTGTTACCGAAGGTGGTGAGGTTTTGAGTGGGGAAAACTGGCTGAAATGTCTAAAAGTAGGTGATGGGACGTTTCTTATGGCTCAATAGCAGCAATAACTTGAAAACGCTGCCCTTGTGACCTCTCTCCTTGGGCAGTAGGGCTTCTGATTCCCTGAGGTTAATCTGACCAGGCTGACCTGCAGGCAGAGTGTTTCTTGGTTTGTTTTGCCCTCTCTATGTGGTAAGACTAACACAGAGGTGGTTCAAAGTGTACCCTGCTGAGTGTTAGTGGAGGATTGAAGTCCTTTGGCCCTTCAGGCTACTTCTGAACTATGTATGACTGTGATGGTCCCAAAATTTTAATCTGCAGTTAAAAACAGGAGTTCCTGGGCAGAACTGTCCACAGTATTATCACGAGGTGGCATTCACTGGAACTTGTAGCTGTGTCCCTCTGGATGAAAGCTTAGTAATCAGGTCAGAGAAAAACTGTGGTCGTGTGGTGCTGGCCTGTTTGTGAGGTTACAGCACTCTGAACAGGAACTTTGCACTGAAAAATGCTTCTCCTCACAGGCAGTTCCAAGGCTGCATCGTTGCACTGGACAGGTGAGCGAGCTGTCAGTGTCCTCTTGCTGGGTCTGCTTCCTGCAGCCTACCTGTATCCTGGACCAGCCATGGACTATTCACTGGCTGCAGCACTCACTCTCCATGGCCACTGGTAAGTAAAATAGGTCCCTCAGAATTAAGAGTGAAGTCTGATAGGGGGTTGTAACCCTTCTCCTATGAGGATAGGCTGAGAGAGTTGGGTCTCTGCAGCCTGGAGAAGAGAAGGCTTCCAGGAAAGTTAGGAGTGGCCTTCCAGAATCTGAAAGGTGCTAGAGAAAGGCTGGGGAGGAACTATTGACAAGGTCTTGTGATGACAGGACAAGGAGGAATGGGTTCGAACTGGCAGAGGGGAGACTGAAACTGGATGTTAGGAAGAAGTTCTTTGCAGACTCCAGAAGACAATTTGTCACCATGAGAACAGTTGGGGGTTGGAATCAACTCTCAAGGGAAGGAGCAGAGTCCCCTCCGTTGGGCTCAGCTTGCCAGGGTGGTGGGCCAGCTCATTTTAACTCCGCTGTTACCTAGAAAGGTTGGAGCGGACGATCCTTGGGGTCCCTCTCAAGCTGGATTTCTGGGATTTCAGTGAGGAATGTTTTTTTAATTAATTTCAGCTTTTGGGGTTTTTTTTTGCCTCTTACTCTGTAGGGGTCTTGGGCAGGTAATAACTGACTACGTGCACGGAGACACAGCCATCAAAGTGGCCAACGCAGGGCTGTACGCGCTGTCCACCGTCACCTTCGCTGGCCTCTGCTACTTCAACTACCACGATGTTGGCATCTGCAAGGCTGTTGCCATGCTGTGGAGCCTCTGAGCTGCAACCCGACAGAAATGATTGTTCACTGCTGCCTCTGCTTCATCATCTTTTTATCAACACGTTTCGTATGAAACAGATGAGCAAGCGAGGGTCCATAGGTCGTGCATACTGCAGGGAGAGCAGAACTAAGGCTTTTAGAAACAATTATCCCACAGCAGTTACAAATATTAGAGGAGATTTCAAGTGGATAACGTCCAGGGGAGGGTGAGTTAAGCTGGACTGTAAATTGTGAGGCGCTAATGCCAGACTCCGTAGCTGAAGGTGATTGCTTTGCAGTGGCAGCTTTAATGAGTGCTTTTTTCCCTAAAAATAAAGCTGTTGTGTAGTTTCTTATTTTGTAAATCAAGGTCGGATTGTGGAAAATGAACCTATTACTTCTGACATCTATGTGAGCCACACCCTGTAAGTCTTTGGACCCTGACAGTTGATGCAGAAAAGGGAATATTTTTTCTTAATCCATGCAATTAAAATATTTACAGAAATCCTGTGTGTGGCCTTCTGAAGTTTTACTGTTTTTTGGGTCGCTTCAAATGTTTTCTCTGCAGATGAATATTAGGAGCCATAAACAGTTTGTGACTTTGATAGTTTCTCTGGAGCCTTCACGCTCACCTGCAGCATTTTGGGAGGTTGTTTCCTAACTAAACACTGCTGCACATTTTCCTGTGTGACTGAAAAGACAACCAAACCCTTTCTGTCACAGCTTGGCAGGAGATTGTGGCAGCCTTTTCTGTGTTTGGAAGCATTTTAAGGGAGGGAAGTAAGATTCTGCTTTTTAGATTTCTTCTTGGATGAAAATCAGATTTTTTTTTTTTTTAATTTTCATAGTAGTGGGGAGTAGTTAACTCTTCCCACGTTTAAATGGTTCTTTTTCTGGTGCTATTAATAGCAGGAGGAAGAGATTTGTGTGTTCCCATCAGACTGGTTATGCAATAAGCAGAGTAAGTTGCTGTTGGCAAAGATTTCCAATAAGTTCCAAATTGTTGTTTCCACCTCCTACTGAACTTCATCTTTGTGACACCAAATTTAAAAGCTATTTGATCAAGTGGCAATAAGGATTTGAGGGATCAAATTAGGACTATGCAGGCTTACACATCTGTTTTTTTTCCCCCCTTCATTCTGAAAAACCTCCCTGCTTTTTGCCAAGAATCTGAATTTTTTTTTCCTTTGTTGTTGCATATTTTTGCACTGATTTACATTAGCAAAACCCACAAAAGTAGCTTGCCTCAGACAAAGAATATTTTATTAATAAAGAACCAAAATCTATTTTAAGATTGTTTGAGTAAATCATAGGTTGTGACTTCTGTTCTGGCTAAAGTTAGAAACTTAACTTCATAGTTTCATCCACCTCATCTTCTCTCGACAGCTTCTTTAGAGTTAGCTTTCTTAAGCTGCCTTCTTCCTCAAAGGCCAAGAACATTCCTTGTTCCAGGGAGTATTCAAACTTAAATGCTCTGGAGCTACAAGATGTAAATGTCCTTTTGAAAAAGATGATGTTGCTGCTTTCAGCGGGAATGTCTTTGGGAACTTCTCCTTCCTGTGGAAGAAAAGGGAAATGGGTTAGTTCCCACCACAAAACAACGTTAAGCTCACACGTTTGAATTCTTACTTTTGCTCGCTGCTTAAATACAGAAGGAAGGGAAAGCAGGCACTTACCCTAAATCGAACCATCATTTTCCCACATTCTTTCTCACAACACAGGTAATAATTTTTATCAGCTACCTGGACGCTGAATGCAACAGGCAGCCCTGCTGAGGGGTTGGTAGTTTTGTAACAGTGGATGTCGAATTGCATTCCGTTGCCTAAATACAAATGTTTCCTTGTTAATAGTCTGCTCAGGAGACAGCTGTAACAACTCTATTACATCTTAACCATTCCACTGGGCATCTCCTGTCTCTTCCTGACAAGAGAGCCAAGGCATGACTTTAGAAATGCAACGAGCAAGGTTTTGAATTTGGAAATGCAATAACCAAAGTTTTGGATTTGGGAGTGCAATGAGCAAGGCTTTGAATTTGGAAGTGCTATAACCACGGTTCTGACTTAAGAAATGGAGTGAGCAAGGGTTTGAATTTGGAATTGCAATGAGCAAGGTTCTGAATTTAGCAATGCAACAACCAAAGTTTTGCATTTGGAAATGCAGTGACCAAGGCTTTGAATGTAGAAGTGCAATAACTAAGGTTCTGAATTAAATGCAACGAACAAGGTTTTGAATTTGGGAGTGCAATAAGCAAGGTTTTGAATTTAGCAATGCAATAACCAAAGTTTTGAATTTGGAAATGCAGTGACCAAGGTTTTGGATTTGGAAGAAAGCATGTGAAGCTACCACTTAGTACGGATGGGATGATCAAATCCTTTTTAGGTGCATGTATAAATTGAAAATTTGATTTGTAAGCAGTTATCTGTAAATCAGATTCTATCTGGATATATGATTTGTAGAGAAATCATAGATTGATTTAGGTTGGAAGGGACCTCAAAGCTCATCCAGTTCCAATCCCGCTCCATAGGCAGGTGTCTAGTGGGACACCTCCCACTAGAACAGGTTGCCAAATACAGTTCTGAGTAATTGCTGAGGTCCCTCCCAGAAAAGAAGAGCCAAACCCATAAGCACATTGTTAACTACTGCTGGAGAAAGAAAGGAGCTTTTAGTGTTTGTTTAATGGGGTGTACCAGATTTAATCTCCTGATCTGTCACATCTTCAAAAGCTGCCACGTTCAGGTCTGGCCGAACCACAAGCAATTGGCTGTTAACATTTCGAAGGAATCGATGGAGAATTTTATCCTTGCAAAGAGCATCACACTCCAGCCCTGCAGAAATATTAGGCAAAGAGGGTGAAATATTTTAGATCTTAGCGCTCCACTACGGCCTTAATCTTTGTCAATAAGGATGAGAGGTGAAACAAATTCCTAACAGTGGCTGTCTCAAAACAAGTGCAGGCTGTGTCATTCTTTCCACCTCTGCCTTGTAGCAACTCAAGCAAGACAGAAGGATTTCCCAAAACAGAGTGTTCTGTGAGCAAGAGAAGCTACTTTATCTGTTGATGAGAGGTCAGAAACAGTTCAGGAACAGCTCTCTCCCAACAATTAGAATTGAATTACAATACTCTTCTGTTAGGGGAGCAACTACCCCGTGCTTAGGAGGAAATAAAGCAACCTCAACCTCAGAAATGTGGTGAGCTGTAGCTCTCTCTTTCCCACTGGCCTTTACCACTTCAAATACTTGTCCTCTAAAGCATACCATGCATTTATGAGTACCCATGAGCAGGATAGCTCAGGTAAATTTGATAATGAAGCGAATAAATTAAGGAGCTTTCAGCTTACCATCATCATCTTGGTTCCAAGTGAGCAAGGAAGAAAAAAAAAAAAAGGAAAAACAACATTAAACTCTGCCCCCACAAAAGAAACCACCCTCTACCCGCTTTTGTTCTGCAGGCTTGGAAGCCAGCCAGCCACCTACAGCTCTCTGGTTGTACTCCCTAGCATCACTAATTGACCACACTGAGCTGCTCTATGTGAGCACAACAAACTCAACCCAATGATGAAAGCACCAATCGTTTGAAAACTGGAGTTACCACCAAGAGGCATGCAAAATGTTTTCCTTAAGGGTGAGCAGCTTGGGTCAGTTTAAGCCTATAAACGGAGGAATAAAGAGCATGCAAAT
>VWZI01004921.1:15298-57098 GCA_013396835.1 Psilopogon haemacephalus
GGGGTTAATCAGCACCTTTATTCTAAATGAGCAAAAGGACAAGAAAAAGTCGTGACAAATTGCTTCTAAAGAAGCTTTCTATATGGATGTATTCCAAGTCCAACCCTTTTGAGTGTCCTTCCCTGGAATGTATTGCATATAGCAACAAATATTCTACTAACCCAAATACTTGGCTTACAGCACTTCACATTGAAGCTGGTGAGGAAATTAGGTGCAATCAGATTGCTAAAGGAATTATTTTTTTAAAATCAGTATTCAGAGAAAGTTTGTAAATGTTGAAGGTGTTCACCAGTATGGTACTGACCTGTTGAGACACTGGGACAGCTGTATCACACTCAGGTTCTTCCTGCCATGAACAGCCTGGCTCCACAATCTAACACCTATCATTCCTGTAAGTGTGTGGGGATTGTAACTCAGGGTTTAGTCTGGAGCAGGTCAGATTTAGGTTGGACATCAGGAAGAAGTTCTGCACAATGAGAGTGGTGAAATACTGGAACAGCTTGCCCAGGGATGTGGTTGAAGACCCAACCCTGGAGATACAGAAGATCAGATTTGATGTGTCCCTGTGCAGCCTGCTCTAGCTGCAGGTGCCCCTGCTGACTGCAAGGGGATTGGACAAGATGCGCTTCGAGGGTCCCTTCCAACCCCATGCAATCTGTGAATTTGTGAATCTCTAACTGCTTTGATTGCTCAGGTGGCATGGCAGTGGAGGGGAGCAGGGTGCCACAAAGCCTTGGGATGCCCAAGGAGGGGACTGAATTGTAGATCAGCTTTTGATCTATGAAGAGTAAAGAAACAATGTGTCTCAGCAATGCGTAGGAATTACCTTCAAAATAGAGGCAGAAGTTCTCTCCAAATTTCACTGCACACACAAGAATCTCTTCACTGCTCATCTTCACTCTGACAAGAAAAAAAAAAACAGGATTCAGAGTTAAGAAAAATGCTTTATACTCTATAAGGCAAGGGAGTTCTTGGGCTACTTCTCCTGCAGCAGTCAAGGACTGCTTTGTTATCCTAAAGCAAAGGGGAAGGCATTACTCATAAAGGGTTAAAGGAAAAGGTGGCTCCGCGTTTAATGGGTAAAGCACACGAACCGATGACACTTCTTCCTCGGCTGGGCAGTAGGAGATGGACAGATCTTTACTGAAAAGAAGGCTACAAGCAAAAGGAGTTGTTAACTGGCCGCTGGAGGCCGTGTGCCCGGACCTGCCCTGCCGGGACACAGGGGTGCAGGGAACGAGAAGCGCAGAGCCGCTCCCCAGCGGGTCGTGTCCCGCTCAGCGCCCGTGTCTGGGGCAGCGAGGAGCTGCCATAAGCGGGCGCTGCCCACCGCCTGCCCGCGGTCCAGCTGAGTGATGCCCTCCACCGCCAGCCCAGGCACCGGGCACGGCTCTGCCACTTGCTGCACCCGCGAAAAGGGGACGGCTGCCGGTGCCAGGACGGGATATCCCGCCCGGCTTGCAGGCGCGCCGGGAGCGCTCCCGCCCTTGCCGGGGAATGGCTCAAGCCCAGTGCCAGCCTGGGCTGCTCTGCCCCTGCCCCTGCCCCTGCCCCGCTCGGTGGCTGTCCCTACCTCGCTCCTCGGCGGGCTGCGGCGGAACGATGCAAGACGGAAGAGCGAGGGCTGGCCGAGGGGCGGGGACCGGCAGCGGCGACTCCCGCGGCCAGAGCCCACCCGCCCGGTCCGCTCCCTGCACGCGTGGGTACCTCTGGCGGCGCAGTCCCGGCCGGCAGGGCCGCTCGGGATTTCCCCAGGCACTGTCACCACCGCCCTGGCACCTTCACGCCTGACTGCGAGCCGGGGTCACAAGCGGGGTCCGCGGTAGGGACTAGGGAAGGGGATTTTGTCTCGGCTTGCATCACCGTAGCACAGAAGGAGCAGACTGAAGAAGCCGCAGAGGAAATCAGGACTCTTTCCCAAGACGGCTGCCTGCGCCTGCCCTTGTACCGCGGCACTTCCCCTCCTCGGCCGAGCCAACAAACCGTGCAAATGGGAGACTGCCAAGGGAGCTTTTCCGCGGCTCCTTTTATCTCACACAAGACGTCGGGCAGAGGACGAGGTTCGCTTTCTACATCAGCGGGTCGCAGCCCGTTGGCTCGGCTCAGTTAGCAGTTCTGAAGCAGGTAGTGGCTGACTCAGCATGGGAACTTCCCCTTCTGTACATGCTTGGACATTGGGTCTGGCTCGGGGGGGAAGCCAGATGAGGGTTGAAACACTTCGCGTCTGTGTGGGGTTCTTTATAACGGCGATGCCGAGGATGCCTGGTGGGAAAAACTTCGCGTTCTGGCTCGTAGATACTTTGGTTATTTTCGTTCGAGTTTTCTCCATAGGCTCGCAGCCCTAAGGTACTGGCAGCGGTAAAACAATTCGGATGTGTAAAATTAACATACTAAAGGCATCTCCATTAGGGAGACACTTTAAGAACACTTTCTTCCTTAACGATCAGACGGTATTGCTAATGACATAATTGCCTGTGATATCATTGAGAACTAAATGAAGTGGTTGTGGCGATGCGATGTATTGAATTTCTGCTTTGGGGAAGTATTTCAATGCTTGTTCTTTCCGTGGTTTCATTTCTTGTCCCGAGTTTTGACTTTCAGAGCCTGTTTGGGAAAAAAAAAAAAATAGGTAAGGTTAAGATCTTTTCTCCAAACCACAAAGTAAAGCCACCCAGATAAAACACACACCCAGAGGAGAACTTCCCTTTACTCTTCCCTAACCTCAAATCTTGCAATGATTTTGTTTGTTTGTTTTTTTTTTTTTACATCAGGGTTAAGCCAGGATTTAGGAAAGCATTAAAGATAGAGCATTTAATATTCTTTGGCTGGCAACGTGAAGTGTAATACTGAGAAAGGTCTGAATCACTGTGCCTAGTTTCATCCTGCTGTAAGCAAGGCATGTACCAAATACAGCTTACCTAAGGAAGTGAAACACAAAATAAGGAAAATGTAACCTTATTTTCCATTGTTTACCCCCCCCCAAAAAAGAGGTGATCTCAGCAGTTGTCTAATTTTAGAGGCATTGTTTATGTTAGTGACATCACTCATCTTAGTGGCACTAAGCTTTGCTGATGGTACTGCCCTGAAATGGATCTCCTCTGGTATTTCACTGCCATCCCCGAGCATCCCAGTGAATCACGGCGTGACCGCATCCAGCACAGGCACTAACATGAAATATGCCACCAGAACTCTTTGAGTGGGCAGACTGGAACCCAGTTTGCAACTGGAACCTCAATACGAGGAAAAGCTTCTTCAGTGCCAGGGTGCTGGAGCCCTGGAGCAAGCTGCCCAGAGAGGCTGTGGAAGTTCTTCTGGGGACATCCAAGACGCATCTGGACGCGTTGCTGGGTGACCTGCCCTGGGTGACCCTGCTCTGGCAGGGAGGGTCCTCAGAACTCCTTTCCAACCCCTGTCACTCTGCCATTCTGTGACATCTCAGCGCTTTAAACCGCCACAGCTGCGGGTCCCAAGGCTGAAGCAGCCCTTTTAGCGGCCAGCCCTGCAGCCTGCCTCCGCCGGCAGCCTTCAGAGGAGGGCTGGGCGGGCAAAGCCTCGGCGGGAGCGGGCCGGGCGGCTCACCTCACGCCTGCCCGCGCTTCCCGGGCACCAGCCCTCCCGCAGCCGCCGAGTCCCGGGGCCAGCCTCCATCCCGTGAGCGGAGCGGGGCCAGCCCGGGGCTCCGGGGCCAGCCTCTATCCCGTGAGCGGAGCGGGGCCAGCCCGGGGCCAGCCTCCATCCCGGGGCCATCCCAGGCCCAGCCTCCATCCCGGGGCCAGCCCGGGGCTCCGGGGCCAGCCTCCATCCCGGGGCCATCCCGGGGCCATCCCAGGCCCAGCCTCCATCCCGGGGCCAGCCCGGGGCTCCGGGGCCAGCCTCCATCCCGGGGCCATCCCGGGGCCAGCCTCCCTCCCGTGAGCCTCCCTCCCGGCCCCGCCGCGGCCGCCCTCACGCGCGCCGGCCGTTAACGGCTGCGGTGCCGCGAGGCGCCCTCAGCCTGCTGTGCTGGCGCCGCCTGAGGAGGGTCCCGCGGGGCGCAGCGTGCGGGTAGAGCCGGGCAGGGCCAGCGCCCTCCGGGGAGAAGCGGGATCGGCCCTCCGCAGCCCCGGGGCGGGCCGTAGACACCCTTCAGCACCTGCGCCCGTGAGCCCCAGCTCCGCCCAGGATGGCCCAGGCTGGCCCGGGGCGGGCCGGGCCGAGGACCCGCAGCGTCCAGTCCCAGCCGGTGCAGCCAACGGCCTTTGAGGCGCTGCCTCACAGCGGTGAGGAGGAGAGCTCGGCTGCAGGGGAGCTGACAGAGGTATCGGCTGGAGGTTTGACACCTTTTCGTGTGTTTGCCGCTGGCACAAGGTGAGCCCTTAACAAACGGGACGCTGCACTTTTTTTTTTTTTCCCCAATCAGGCGGCGATGACAAGCAACACACAGAAACCTGATGAAAATAGAAGTAAACGTAAAAAAGAGGTGGAGGTGAGCAGTAGTGAATGGGGAAAGGAGGGACGGTCCCGACTCTTCGTTTGAGCTGTATTCTTAACCTGAATGTTTGACCCTCCAGGTGGTCCCTTCCAACCTGGTGTTCTGTTAGCCTGTGAAGCTTCTCCTGGTTTGGAGAGTGATGGAATCATAGAATCAGTCAGGGTTGGAAGGGACCACAAGGATCAGCCAGTTCCAACCCCCCTGCCATGCAGGGATGCCCTACCCTAGAGCAGGCTGCCCACAGCCTCTGCCAGCCTGGCCAAAAACACCTCCAGGGATGTGGCCCCAAACACCTCCCTGGGCAACCCATTCCAGCCTCTCACCACTCTCATGCTGAAGAACTTCCTCCTCACATTCAGTCTGAATCTTTCCACCTCCAGCTTTGCTCCATTTCCCCCGTCCTGATATCCTAAAAAGTCTCTCCCCAGCTTTTTTGTAGGCTCCCTTCAGATACTGGAAGGCCACAATAAGCTACTCACCCTCATGTCTTTCTCTGGCCCTGCCACATGTTCCTGTCAAGGAGAGAGGTCAGAGAACTCCATGTCAGTTTGTGTAGGTTTAGGGGAAAAACATAAATGGCTTTCTTGTATGAGGAGAATATAAAATTTCTTAGTGTTTGAAGGTTAACAAAGTTGAGTATGCACTGCAACACTGTTAGAGAGTCATAGAATTGGTTGGAAGAGACCTCTAAGGTCATCAAGTGCTTGCACGACCATGGGCATTAAAACATTAAATCTGGCTAGGGGGACAAGAAGAATTTCTCCAGGTATATAAGTGAAGAAGAGAAAAGGAGGAATTAGGGAGAATGTGGGAGCCTTCCAGAAGTGAAATGGAGAACCAATGACAAAGGGTATAAGGCTGAGGTGCTCAGTGACTCCTTTGCCTCAGTCTTCAATGGCAGAGTCTCCAACTACAACATCCAAGTCTGTAGAGGGCAAAAGTAAGGAGAAGTGGGAGAAGGAAGATCTGCCCACTATAATTGAAGACCATGTTTGGGAGCACCTAAAGAATCTGAATGTGCACAAGTTCATGGGGCTGACGAGATTCACCCACAGGTCCTGAAGGAACTGGCAGATGAAGTTGTTAAACCACTGTCCATATTTGGAAGGTCATAGCAGGCTGGTGAAGTTCTTTCTGACTGGAAAAGGGCAAACATAACACCCATTTTCAAGAAGGGAATAAAGAAAGACCCCAGCAACTACAGGCCACACAGTATTACCTCTGTGCCTGGCAAGATTATGGAGTGGATCCTCTTGAAGGCTCTGCTAAGGCAAATGGAAAACAAAGCAGAGATGATTGGTGGTAACCAGCATGGCTTCACCAAGGGCAAATCAAGCCTGCCAAATTTGCTGGCTTTTTATTATGAAGTTACAGCAATAGTGGATAAGGGAAGGGCAAGTGATGTCATCTACCTAGACCTGAGTAAGGCGTTTGACTCTGTCCCACATGACATCCTGGTCACCAAACTGGAAAAACAGGGACTTGGCAGGTGGAGCGCTGCTGGATAAGGAATTAGCTGGATGGTTGCATGCAGAGAGTGGTAATCAAGGGCACAGTGTCCACCTGGAGACCAGTGAAAAGTGGCATCCCTCAGGGGTCAGTGCTGGGACCAGTGCTGGTTAACATCTTTGTCAGTGACATGGACAGAGGAATCAGTGCACCCTCAGCAGAGAGGGTGCAGATGGCACCAAGCTATGTGGCACAGTTGCTAGAAGGCAGGGATCTATCCAGAAGGCCCTGGGTTTAAACTGGCAGAGGGGAGATTGAAACTGGATGTTAGGAAGAAGTTCTTTGCAGTGAGGGTTGCCCAAGGAGGTTGTGGCTGCTCACTCCCTGGAGGTGTTCAAGGCCAGGTTGGATGAGGCCTTGAGTGACCTGTTCTAGTGGGAGGTGTCCCTGCCCATGGCGGGGCGGGGGGAGGGCTGGATCTTTGAAGTCCCTTCCATCCTAAGCCATTCTGTGGTGACTACCAACTCCCTTGGCAAAATTAATGGACTGCCTGAGAGTGAGCTTCTGAAGTTCACCAGCTCTTACTGATAAAAGCAAAGACCTTAAGCTAGTACCCACCCACTCCCCTCGTGGGTGCTTCCCACCCACTCTAGATACTCTGCTTGTTCACCGTGGATGGTGTTGATGCTCTGAAGCCAATGACACTCTGAAAACAAATCTCTCAAGATCTTTTTCAAACTTCTTTTTTCTCAGTTAACCTTTATCTGTGCCAAGCTGTGTTTTTTTTTTTTTCTTATTTTGCACTGTTATTAGAATGAAGCTTCAGAAAATCCTCAGTTGTCCTCCCATGACAAAACAGATTTGGCTTTTTTTGAAGACTCACAGCCCTCTTACAAACATGAACCACTGGAAAAAGTTTTAAAAGGTGATGTATTAAACTGAAAGCAATTTACCTGATTTGATGTTGAGATAAATATTAGCGGAAATGTTTAAACAAAATTCCTTTTTTTTTTTTTCTTCTCTCCTTTAACAGAGATGAACAAAGAAATCACAAACTTGTTATCAAAATATGCTCACATTTTAAGGCAAGTTAACTTTGTTCTATTTGCACAGCACTTTCTTATTTCCTGTAGATTAGGAGGATTGTTTTGGCTGCAGGTTAGGGAAATCAGCAGTGAAAACTCTTGAACACATCTTCAGAGGCAAACGCTGGTTTCTGCTATGTCAGAGAGCTAATCTGGTCAGAAACTGAGTATTGATAGCACATTGCTGAGTAGTGAGAAAGTTAATGGCTTTAGTATTGATTTTAACTGCAGATTTTTTCAATTAAGTGAGAGAGCAGCGATGGATGCTTCTTATGTCCAAGAACTTGATGGAATCTTAAAAGAAGCGAGGACCATAGAAAACCACTTAAAACAGAAAAGGGAGGCTCTGAAGCAGAGATTCGCTGTGATTGCAAATGCTTTGCAGAGATAAGTGGAGTTTGTCAGGCTGCAGAGATGCAGAGCAAGAGTTGTAGCATATTTTATCTATTAAAAGACAAACTGTGATGAGTGCTGTGAAGAGTCTTTTGTGTAAATATTTCCAGCAGATTTTCAACAAACTTAAGCAGCAGCTTTTAACTGGGTTGTTAGTCAAAACCAATAATAAATATCCTTTTAAAGTCCTGTGACTCCAGTGGATTCTCCATGTTAAAGCACCTGGTTTTCACTTGTTGGCCCATTGCTTAGGCTCCTCCCTGTGCTTCCATCCCTAGGAAATAATTGGCAGCAGTCAAAACAGAAAGTAGAATGAATTTTCTGTGGCTTGGCTTTATTGATGTGGTCTTTCAACACAGTTTCCTTCAGAAGCAGTCATAGTATTTGCAAGGTCTCTTCTAAGGGTGTTTGCTTCTTTTGTTGTCACAACCAGGCTTTCACTCTAGAGCATAGTCCAGAAAGCTTTCTGTGATGGCATAGAATTTTGCAGTGTACATGGAAAAAGACCTCAGATTCCTTAATATTAACCATTTTCTGTGTTGTTTTTTTTCCCTCCTTCTTCTTTCTATTTTAGACAATGTTTTGGTGCTGAAAGTCTTACCAGAATGTTCTTGCAATCGTATTTCCATTTTGTCTCAGAATTGAAAAGATCAGATAAGCAATAGAAGAGTTCTGTTAACTTTGGGAAAGGTACAAAGAGGCATAAAGTCTTAATTTGCAAACACATCTTAAGGCTTTCACAGCTTTTCAAGTGAAACCAAGGCCATTTGGATAGAAATATAAAAGCACAGCATCCAAACTTTGCTGGTAATGGCAATAAAGAACTAGAGAATGGTAACATCATCCAGAATGATTTTGTTCTTTAGATACATCAGACCTGTTTGCTGTCTATCCTGTTTATTTCAAGATGCTTATAGTGGTTTTGCAGCACTTTCTTATCATTTGGCTGCTAACAAAAGCTGAAACATAAAGTGTACAAAGCATCATTTGTACCTACTGTGAGGCTGTAATGCAATAAAGTGCCAGGCAGTCCTGTTGCTAGCATAAGACACATTTACATCTTCACTCCAGCACTGCGTATTAATTTTCTCTTTAAATCCTTTCAGTCTCAATTGATCCTTTTGCCCTCCTTTTATTAGACAGAAGTCATTAAATGAGCCAATCTGCTACCTGTCAAGCTGATACTATTTAAAACAAATAATGAGAGAAATTGGACATCTAGGGTGAGATTTTTCCAAGGTCTTTAGATACCTAAAGATGCAGATATGGACTTAGTAGGATTTTCCAAGTGCCTAAGCATGTAAGCGCCTTACATGCTTAGGAATTTTTGAGAGTCCTATAAGGTGCCTATCTGCATCTTTAGCATCTAAAGGCTTCCAGGAGTCTTGCCACTGGTCTGTCATATTTACCTCTCTGATTTTTTTTCCTACTAATTACATCTAGTTTTGTAATCAGTCTCAACAATGCTGTTTGAACCAGAAGAAAGTGGAAGAAATGGAGAAGATGATTTTTGGAAGCTACATTTTCTAGAATATTGTGCTAAGCATTTCTAAAACCTACAATCGTCTATAATGAGGACAAAAAGCAGAGTTTTAAATTGTCACCTGTGGAGTGTCTGGATTTAGACATCCCCTTATTTATGTAAGCCTTTAAAGAACAATTAACACAACTGTCATTACCATTAAATATCTGTTATCAAAGTCGGAAGCTTGCTGCATTTTATCTGGTTGTGCTTGGGGAAATTATGCAACCTTTTTAGGTCACTGTGGATTTAGATCATCTAGATTTAGTTTATGTGGCTCTAATATCCAAGTTGCAAACCTTTGGCTCTAGTACTAATTATTCTGAAGAAGAAGAGCTTAGAAAACTGTTGGCTCACATTGTCTGAGTTTCTTCTCTTAGGGGTTAAAAGGGCACAGACCCATATTGTCACTTTGCTCCATTTAAAAGCTTCCAATAAAAATCGGCACAAATATGCTTCATAGGAGAATGAAGAGCAACTTATTGTGGCATTCAAGTGCATTTAAATTCAAACCAGACCTCTCTAAACGACTCTTGATTTTCCACAGTGCTTTCTTATGAAGTTCGTTGGCATGGTGCTGCAGTTCAGAGTGGGATCTCTGTGCTAGTGAGGGAATTCTGGAATTTGAGGAGATCTCAAAGTATGGCCATAGTTATCTAGCTGAGGTTATGAGAGGTATGGTTGTGCTTATTAAAGGAAAGTCGATCAAAGAATTTGTTAGAATTTGAAGCAGGTGCTTTAAGGAACTGGTTTTGAATTGCTAGGAGCAACAAAGCCTCTGGTTTTGCTGCGTGAACCTATTGGAGGATAGATATAAAAGTAAACACTGACCAAGGACAATGAATAAAGTAAGTGGTTTTGTGAAGTTCCAGCTTGAAGTGGTAGGCTCAGAAAGTTTAAGCCACTCATTGGCAATGAAGCAGTCTCTTTTGATGTTAAAAGCTACTTCAGCAAAGAAAATACTTAACCTGCTGCTTGCTTTCAGACGTGAATTCTTCTGTTTAAAAGGGACCCTTGTTGGCTAAAGATGTAGTATGCTTTTCTGCTGGCTGCCTTTCAGTGTTCCACTCAGCAGCAGAACACTCACTCCACACTGTTTTTCTTCTAAACCATCAAAAAAGCAAGTTGTGTTGTTTTCTTCTTTGCCTACCCTGCTAATAATGTCCCTGCGCTGATTGCCTCTCTCATGTATTGTAATGTTTATTGGAAGAAACAACCCAGAGTTTTTTACTTCCCTCACAGATGAAACTAAAAGCTCATTCATTTTGCCTCTGAGGAGTGAGCTACCCATGAAATCCATCTGGCACCCATCCCATCACTATCCGCTTTCCAGTTTTACTGAAGGAGGTTTGAACAGAAAATTAATTGGCTTTAAAGCTGCCAAATCTGATCAGCAAAGCTCAGCTGTTAACTACGTTTTCTTTAAGCTTCTCCTACTGTGATTTAAGCTGCAGTTCCTTAGTAAATTAACAAGAATATCTGAGATGATGGATCAGTAACAGAATATAAAGGGATTTTTTTCTTTTTTTTTGCCTAATAAGGTGGAAACGTTTCAGACACATTTCCAACCCTCTTGAAGTCAAAGGGGACTTTTGACAGTGAGTCTTTTGCCTTTCTGAGCTTGCTGTGAGTACCTGTGGGGATTGTGAGTGGTGAAAAATTAATATTCAGTCCTTTTCAGTGCTCTTCTGTTAGCTAAAAAGAAAAAAATGGCAAATGGCAGATAATGCAGAGACAGCTCAGGTACTGAGTGAGGAGAATTATCCCCTGAGAAGAGGCTGCTTGGGCCTGTTTACTTGAAGCTGCCTTTTAGCGTGGATCTAGGTCATAATAGAAGATCAAGTAGGCAATAGATGTGTTCAAGGCTCATGACATTCAGTTTAGAACTCGCCAGAATTCCATTTTGCTAATTGTTTTTTGTCTTTGACTTGTCTTTGAAAATCTGGAAAGTAGCATTGGAGAACAAATCTTATCAGGAACAGTGGTGGGAGCTGGAGTTGTTTAGTCTGGTGAGGATGAGACTGGAGGGAGACCTCATTGCCCTCTACAGCTCCCTGAAAGGAGGTTGGAGTTAGGAAGGGTTGATTTCCCTAATATGTGGTGATAGAATGAGGGGAGATGGCCTGAAATTGAGCCAGGGGAGGGTTAGGTTGGAGATGAGGAAAAATTTATTTACTGCAAGAGTGGTCAGGGATTGGCAGAGGCTGTCCAGGGAGGTGGTGGAGTCCCCATTCTTGGAGGTGTTCTAGAAACCCTTGGCCACGGCACCTGGGGACATGGTTTGATGGCCATGGTTGGGTTGGGTTGCTGGTTGGACTGGATGTTCTTGGAGGTCTTTTTCAACCCAAACAATTCTGTGATTCTATGATAGATCAACCAGCCCTGCTTTACTCCTGTAGAGGAGTTGGAAATAAGGTTCTTAACAGTTATTTTATAATCACCTGGGGAACAGTAGTAGAGAGTTGGAAACAAATTTCTTAACAGTTACTTTATAATCACCTGGGGAACAGTAATTAATTAGTTTATGAATTCCTTTACCACAGTAGCTGAATTAATGAGAAAAAATTACAAAGAGATTATATCTTGATGTGAAATAATTGACACTATATGATATGAAAATGAACTCAATCAGAAAGTAGGGGCTACATGAATCATTTTTAAAGTCTACAATAGGAATACTATTTTTTTTTCTGAGCAGTCACCCTAGGTGGCATTCTGTAGTGGCCTGTTTCAAGCCTCACTTATTCCATATTATCCTGAATGATTTAGAAGGATATTAGAGAAGATGATTCACTTTTCAAATAGCAGCAAGCAAGGAGGGGTCACAAATGGAGAAAAAGAAGGCTCCAGAGAGATCTAAGAGCTGCATTTCAATATCTGAAGGGGACCTACAGAAAGGCTGGGGAGGGACTGTTTAAAAGGGCTTGGGGTGATGGGATGAGGGGCAATGGTTTGAAACTGGAGCAGGAGAGGTTTTGGTTGGTCATTAATTAGGAGTTCTTACTATGAGAGTGGTGGAGCACTGGAGCAGGTTGCCTTGGAGAGTGGTGGGGTGCCCATCCCTGGAGACACTCAGAGTCAGGCTTAAATGGGCTCTGAGCAACCTCATCTAGAATTTCCCTGCTTATTGAGGCACTGGAACGGGTTGCCCAGGGAGGTTGTGTCTGCTCCCTCCCTGGATGTGTTCAAGGCCAGGCTGGATGAGGTCTTGAGCGACCTGATCCTAGTGGGAGGTGTCCCTGCCTGTGGCGGGGGGTTGGAACTGGATGATCTTTGAGGTCTCTTCCAACCTAGACCATTCTATGATTCTATGATTCTATTGCAGGGCAGTTGGACAAAATTACCTCTCTACGTCCCTTCTAACTCAGTGCATTCTATGATTTTATGATTCTGTGGAATGCTACCAATAACACACACTGAAAATTCACCAATATTTAAGTAAGGTGAAAGGCCAAGCTGAAATCAAGATGACATTCAGAAAAGACAATGGGAAAACACTGGGATTAGCAAAGGGAATTATATTTGGGACACTCAGACCAGAATATAATAGCTAGAGTTGGTGTGGTGTTATTGTGTGGCTGAAACCTGTCAGCTCTAAGACAGCAGATAAGACACAAACCCATGTTTGTTCTCCTTCACTCTGCCCTGGTTTGCTTTTAGCTGGAGGCTGTTTGCTGCTTAAAAACAACGTGGGCAGAGTGATAACCCAGCAATAACAAAGGGTGAGGAAAACATGCATGATCTGTGAGTAAAGATTGGAGCAGCTGAGTTTGGTGAGTTCAGAGAAAGCACAAATCAAGGGAAGGAATGACAACAGAGAGAGAATGTCAAGAGAGGAGTTCTAGAGGACAGTAGTCAGGTGTTCCCTGTGTCTTGTAGAAAGGACAAGAAGAAATCAGCTTAATTTGCAGCAGAAGATTTAGGATGAGTAATAATCTGTCCCACTTTAAGGCCAGTGGGATGGGTTAGCTGGAGTAGTGGATGTGCTGCCTGGCTTGCTCAAGGGACAGGGCAGCTTTACCAGCTGGTCTGTAAGGTGAAACAAACACAGCCTGCGAAGTGCATTTGCAAAGTGCTAGCTGCTTCCTCTCGGCATCTTGGAGGAAGAGGTGCACCTGAGGTCCATCGTAGCTTGAAACACAAAGCACAGCCTGTCACCAGTCCTTCCCTGTCTGCTTTGATGGTAGTCTTGAGTGGCAGCCAATAATTCTAAAACCTTGAGATTCCTCGAGGTGCAAAATGCTGACTCAGATTTTGAAACAAACAAGCAAATTTTTAAAAATAAGAATTTTTTTAAAAGGCAGGGAAAAAGAATATAAGGCAAGGTGAGAAAATGTTTTTAAAGAGCTGCTTTGGAGCCTGGTGCACCTGCAAATTGTCTTCTAAATTCCCCGGCTACAAGTGGCAAGCAGCTCTAAAACGTTTTGCACTGCCCCTCGGCAGCTCACCTGGCCCAGGTGAGGATCTAAGGGCTGCGGAGCTGCTCGGGCTGGAGGCAGCTCTTGGCCATGCCCTCCAACTGCCTGGCTCGGCTGGTGCGGTGCAGGCTCCCGTTCATCCAGCCCGCCCAGGGCAGGCATTCCTGGCTTTTATTCTGAAGTGATGATGTCAGGCAGCTCTCTCCAGCTACCCATCAGTGCTGGCTGCACAGAATCATCCTGGCACCGGTACCTTTGCTGACCATCTCCCAGCTGATGCCTTCCCGGCGGAATATGTTTGCCCAAATCCTTTCGTCTGCCGTCAGGCTCCTGCTTGCTAATTTGCAGCTTTTCCTCTGCTCTTTGACGCAATTCATTCCAGGTAAAATGCATAGACAAAGAAATTCTCCTAGCGCATCATCTGGGGAAGCTGTTTGCCGTTGCTGCTAAAGAGCTGCCGCCGGTAGAGCAGGTCGGTAGAGCATTTGCATTTTTTATTCGTCGGAAATGAAGGAGCTGAGCAATTTGAGGTGGTCGTGAGAAAATTCTCTCTTGCTTATTGACCAGCTCGGTTGGAGAAGCAGGTGCGCTGCACAGCTTGCCTGGGATTACTAGCGGCTAGTGATGGTTTAGAGCTGGAAAAGCAGTAGGCAGCAGATTCCCCCCTGCGAGGGAGCCTGCTGTGAGACACGTAAACAGGCTGTGAAAGCGAGACGATTGTTCCGAGCGGGCACGTTTCCGAAGCTTCCATCTGAATATTCAAGTGGGAAACGACTCCAAGGGATTTGGTACCGCCGCTAAACTCCGCAATTTGTGCCATCATTGCACAGCTTGAGCTGCCTGCTTTGCTTTCCGCCTAAAACGGTGTCAGCACGAAATAGGAACCAATAAAGCCTTGCAGTTCACCAGAATCTCTGCTTTTTGCTGGTGGTGATGCTTTCCCCCTCCACTTTAGAGTCAAAGGATTGCTTCTGAGCTATCCAACGACCTGAAAGGTTCTGAAACTTACCTTATTGCACCACCAGGTGCAAACCTAGCATCAGTTTGGGAGGTTGCTTTTTCAGAGCAAGTCTCACCTAATTGCTGTCATCAACAGAGTAATTAACGCAAACTGAACGAGCAAATATCCACCCCAGCACTGGGAGTGTTAACGAAATCAATCTAGGGGATTGACAGTTCAGGGAGTGATAAAGAAATGTCCTGCTGGGAAAAAAATTAGAAAGATGGGGGGGGGAAAAAAAAAGGGGGAAAAAAAGACAAGATGCATAAATGAATGATGGAGATTTTATCTGCTAACTTTATCATATCATTTAAATTGGAGCTCTCACTTAAATTGAAATTATGGAATGGCTTAGGTTGGAAGGGACTTATCTACCTCCTTCAGTCGGCTTTGAAGCCGAACTGCGTAGAAATAGGGGGAAAAAAGCAGCGTGAAAAAGAAACTTATTATTTGTTCAGGCATTTGAGTGAAACGGTGATAATAAAGAAAAAGGAGGGGGGAAAAAAGAATAAGATCTATTCCATCCCATGTGCTTCCCCTTGCCGCTGACTAAATTTTCCTAGCTCGCCGATCCATCATGCTTTTGTAAGGTAGGTGTTCCAAGGACTGGGTGGTGTAAATCTCTGTTTAACCCAGAAATGACAAATTCCTTCAGGTCAGAATGAAAACACCCCGCAGGGTGTAGCATCTATTTCAACAGGTGTGCTTGGGAAACAAGCGAGATTTCCCCTGCAAAAATAGGCACAGTGCACAGCTACTTTTCTCCCATCCCTCCCGCTCCCAAATCTTTCTCTATTCCATTTCTCTATTCTCCCCCGACTCCCTCCTGTGTTTTCTGTCACTTCTTTTATGTTCCTCTTTGCCTATTAGCAAGGAAGTGGGTGGCTGAGCCCCTGACAATGGGAAATCAACAAGCTAGAAGGAACAAGGAGTCAACCACCAGGACTTCTCAGCAGGCACAAGGCAAGTGCAACAACTTCAGTTGGGGAATGAGTGTGGGACGCTCAGGTGAAGGCTGGAGTCTGGATGACACAAAGCAGCTTCATTTTGGCCTGGGAGGATGGAGGAAAAACTGCTTTGTCTGCTCTGTTGTAGTTTGTGATTTACAAGCACCATAATGCAGCCCATAGCTTGTGCCAGAGGATTTCCAAATTAGCCATGAGGACTACTCTGAGTTTACTCAGAGGAAGAGGAAGCAGAATTCCTGAGCCAAGCAATGTGAGTGTGCAGCTACCTCTGGAGACCAATGTGGGGGAGCTTTTGCCTTGGGATTGAATCTGTAGCTGTCCTCCTTTAGCCTGGGTAGGATCACAGACCTGCAGCCATGGTCTGCAGGCTGTTAGCAGTTTGGAGTTAGATGGGGAAGGACCAGAGGTGGCTCATGGATGTATCCCATCCCCAAAATGTCACCCTTATTATCAAGGGGGAATTTTGCTGGGGGGAGTTTCTCCTGCTCCTTGCTGCTCTGTACTCAAGGGCTGCTTTCCTGCTTAGTGTGAGAGCTGTGTCTGCTCTGGGGTGAGTATGATTTTGTATTCTCCACATTGGTGTTGGTATTAACGTTCAATTTTATATTGCATTGAATCTCTTTTCACTTCAGCCCATGACTCCCCTCTCCTTTTTCTGAGGACTCACTTTTGGTGTCATGCTGAGTGCAGAGGAGGTCATTATCATAGAATCAGTCAGGGTTGGAAGGGACCAGAAGGATCATCTAGTTCCATCCCCCTTGCCATGAGCAGGGACACCCTACCCTAGGTCAAGTGTATTTCTGTCTTCTGTTTCTTCTCCTGAATCTCATAATCTCTTGAGAACAAACTCACCAGAGCAAACCTGTTTAGTTTAGGGTCTGTATGGTTTTTTTCCTTCTTTCGCTCCTCCCCTGCTCTAGACTTTCCAGCATTGTCTTAGCTGTCCCAGTTCTGACAACTTCTGGCTATGATGATTTATTCACACTTTCCATTCAAGACCTTCAGTCCCATCTCAGAGGTTTCCAGAAGGAAATGTGGTGCATTCTTTTGCCCTGCTTCTTTCTCTCTCTCTCTCTGTGGCAGGGCAGGTCTTTAACTTAGGCATCCTTGTTGCAGGCAGCCTGTTCTCAAACACGTTCTAGACCACATCTTGAAACCAATTCTAACTAGATTAGATTTCAGGAAGGATTACTAAGATGATCATGTGAATGGCAAGGTTACCACGGGAGATGGAAAACGAAAAGAACTTGGCTTGATTAGCTTAGGAAGTGATATGATTCCGCAGTCTAAATACAACAGGGGAGGGAGAACTACCAGAGCCACATACCAGTGCAAACAAAAGGACAAGGGGGACAAACTGCCCCTGCAGCCAATTCAAAGGCTTTTTTTCTAATCATCTGGGCAACAAGCAGCTCTCCAAAGAGGAGATAAGGGCCAGACAACAAAGTAAACTTTAAGACAGGTCATATAGATAACTTTCTGGGACAGCAGCTGGGAGGAGATGACCCAGGAGGTCTTTCCCAAGTCTTTTTGGTGCTCTTCTGTGGAGTTTATCTGTCTAAATTGCCACGTGCAATGATGCTGCTCGCCAGGAAATTTCAATGCTGTGCCACATTTGTATCTGCTTGGGTGCAAAACCATCTCCCTGGGGACACATTGTCCTCAATATTTTATTTTTGTTTTCTTCCTAGTGTGCATCTTTGCAATCTGTAGCTTTGCCTGCTACGGGTTTGTGGTTTTGTTTTGTTGGTTTGTTTCGGTCTTTTTTCTTTTTTTGTTTGTTTGTTTAATGGTAAGGACAGGATGAGCAGAGGGCTGGAGCTGCTCTGCTGTGAGGAGAGGCTGAGGGAGTTGGGGCTGTTCAGTCTGGAGAGGAGAAGGCTCCCAGGTGACCTTCTTGTGGCCTTCCAGTATCTGAAGGGGGCTACAAGAAAGCTGGGGAGGGACTTTTTAGGATGTTGGGTAGTGATAGGACTGGGGGGGTGGAGCAAAGCGGGAAATGGAGAGATTCAGGTTAGGAAGAAGCTCTTTAGCATGAGGGTGGTGAGAGCCTGGAATGGGTTTCCCAGAGAGGTGGTGGAAGCCTCATACCTGGAGGTGTTTGCAGCCAGGCTGGATGAGGCTCTGAGCATCCTACTCTAGTGGAGGATGTCAGATTCAGACTGGATGTTAGGAAGAAGTTCTTCAGCATCAGGGTGGTGAGAGCCTGGAATGGGTTGCCCAGGGAGGTGGTGGAAGCCTCATCCCTGGAGGTGTTTGCAGCCAGGCTGGATGAGGCTCTGAGCAACCTGCTGTAGGGTAGGGTGTCCCTGGGCATGGCAGGGGGCTTGGAACTGGCTGCTCCTTGTGGTCCCTTCCAACCCTGACTGCTGCTATGATTCTGCTGGCAGTCACTAAACCAGCCAGGTACTGGTTGATGTGAAAAGCCTCCACTTCCCCCCAAGGCAGCCCTCTGAAGCAGCAGCAGTGTTGGGGTCAGATAGAGTGCTTCATATAGGAATAATCAGAAGGTAATTGAATTTTAAGAGGGAGAGGATGTTGGTGGTTTGAGATTAATTGCTTTAGCCCTGCAGCCTGAATTCTTTATCTAGCTGACTTACCATATTAGAGATCTAAAGAAGGATTTGAGGATTGGCAAGCCAGAGAACTGCATTGAAGGCATCCTGGAATTCACCTTCCTGTGTGCCTAAGACCTATTCTGTCTATGGCTGCTTGAAAATGCTGTCTGCCACCTCCGTTCTTTTGCAGATACTCTTCTGGCTGGAACAGCAGATGTGAAATCCTGATTCCAGAGGCTGCCCTGTAAATTGTGCAGCAGCTTCATTTAATCACCTGGATTAAAGAATGTAGGCTAGGAGCAGCAGTGGTGAAAGTCACCTGGTTGCTAAATCAAAACATCAGAATAAAGTTCAGGGTCAGTCTGAACTTTGTTTAGTGTGTGGTCATGTCTGCAGCACTCCTGGTCCAGGAGTGGATTTCTCTATGCTCTGCTGTCCCTCTTTAGGACTGCTTCACTCACACCTAAATCTTCATCAGTTCTAATTCTGTTTGGGGCTCAAAGGGCTTGCGGCGAGGATGTAGCAGCATAGCAAAGCAACTCCACTGAGGGAAGGCAGCAGCCTGTGTACTTTCTAGGTAAATCCACCTCTGCAGCTAAATGGATTGCTAAAGCAATCCTTGTGTTGATGAGGCTTTGCAAACCAGGCTGCTGGAGCCAATAACCAACTGTGTCCTGTGATTCCAATCAGTTCATGCTTTCTTGGCTCTTTTGTCCCGTAGCTGTGCCTAATAAGAGGATATTGCCTTCACACAAGAGGCTCCATCAGCAATTACTCTCTTCTGCTATTGCTCATTTGCTTCCCAAGTAAATCTGTTTAATGTATTTCACCCTGTCCTGTAAATGTATCTCAGCTCAGTTTTGTTTGTGGTCTTGATTTCCTTTCTCCTTGGCCCTCCCCTCCCCTTTCTCCTTGGCCCTCCCCTCCCCTTTCTCCTTGGCCTTTACAACAAATATCCAACTGTTGCCTCGTTAACTCCAACTCTAAGCTTCATTAATGAAGACTTCTCTTCTTTCCCATCATCACATAGTTTGCTGCCTCCTTTGGGCTGCTGAGCAGGTGCCTCTCTAATGGATTAACTATAGCTAAACCCACTGGATTTTCAGCTCCTTGTGGATGTGTGGGGTATTATGGGAACACAAGCTTTAGTTTGCTTGTCCTTTGCAGCTTGTGCTGCATTCTGCTCTCCTAGACCTTCAAGCTCCTCAAGCTCTAGCAGTTGTCTGTTCAGCCAAGCGAAAATCTCCCTGAATGGCTTCTTGTTCTCACTCTTTTGTTTGCAGGTTTAAAGAGCTTCCCGGCCAGCCCACCCAAAGAGCAAATCACCTTCCACAGCCCCAAGGGTTTGCAATGCATCTCGCCCTTAATTCAGACGGTAGAGGAGACCCCTCAGCCCATCCCAGCTAAGATTAAAGGACATATTCCCAAATGGATTAATGGCAATCTCCTGAGAAACGGCCCTGGGAAGTTTGAGTTTGGGGAGGAGAAGTAAGTCCAGGTTTGGTGAGTTTGTGAAATGAGTCTGATTTGCATTCTGCACCCCACAGACCTCTGGAGCACCTCATAGTAGCATTTTAAGTCAGGCAGGCAAGGAATAAATGCTCATTTTATCACTGTTCCAAGAGCAGCTGCTCCCTCATCTGGAAACTCCCAGTGAACTCTCTGAAAATAGGAGCGAGGTTAACCTATTAAGGTTGGAGAAGCTGAGTCACAGAGAGGCTACGACCTACTCAGAAAGGTATCATGAGGGAACAGAGCCAGGGATTAAAACATCCACACTCCTAGCCCTTTGTCATTAACAAAAGTCCAGCCCACGAGCACTCTGAAATCCGAGGCAGGATTTGGAAAGTTGCTAGCACTGAACTCTCTGAGTCTCTTCAGAAGCAAATCCCTGGAGCTGGAAAAAGAACACAGTGGAATACTGCAGCTGCTGCCTTCCCCTTGGGATCTGCTGCTCTGACTGAAAAACCTGGCACTTCCTCCAGCAAATCTCAGGGCAGCAACTGGCCAAAGGTCATCATCTTGCTACACCTAGAAAGCTTGGACAAGATGACCCTTGGGGCCCTTTCATCCCAGCATTCTGTCATCTTATATTTCCAAAGGCTGTCAATGAAGTTGCCTCCGTGTCTCAGAGAGGTTTTCTCCAAGTCTCAGAGATTTCCCATTTCAGAGGGAACAGCATCCTGCAAACAGCTGAGAGCCAAAGGCTCTTACTAATCATTTCTGTGCTTGTACAGAAAGCACGAAGTTTATCCCCCATGCAGAAGTCTGCAGACTGATTGGTTTCCCACTCCAAGCTTATCCATAGTGTTTTCAGAAGTTCCTGAGCTTCACCTTCAAAAGTAATATAGGAGCCCTATAAAAAAGGGCTGAGAGCGTTGGGGTTGTTCAGCCTGGAGATGAGAATGGGATGGAATGGAATAGAATAGAATAGAACAAGCCAGGTTGGAAGAGACCTCCAAGCTCATTCAGTCCAGCCTATCACCCAGCCCTAGCCAATGGCACTAACTGCTCCATCCAGTCTTGTCTTGAACACCTCCAGTCTTTGTGGAGACCTTGGAGGCCTTTCAGTGCATAAAAGGAGCCTACTAGAAAGCCTACTCCTGTTGTGACAGGACAAGGGGTAATGGTTTACATGAAATATAAGGAAGAAATTTTGTACAGTGAAGATGGAGAAACACTGGCACAGGTTGTCCAGGGAGGTGGTGGAAGCCTCATCCTAGGAAACAGTAAGGTCAGGTTGGATTGGGCTCTGGATTGGACATCTTTTGAAAGATGTCCCTGCCCACTGCAGGGGTGTTGGGTTAGATGGTTAGATTTAGGCTGGACATTAGGAGGAAGTTCTTTACCACAAGGGTAGTGGAACACTGGAACAGGTTACCCAGGGAGGTACATGAGGCTCCATACTTGGAGATATTCAAGATCAGGCTGGATAAGGCTCTGAGCAACCTGATCTAATGGAGGATGTCCCTGCTGACTGCAGGGCTGAGCTTTGGCGGTCCCTTGCAACCCAAAACATTCCATAATTCTCTGTCCTTTGTAGGTCCTTTCCAACCCAAACCATTCTATGATTCTCTGCCCTTTAAAAGTCCCTCCCAACCCTCAACACGAGGGAGAACTTCTTTGCTGTAAGGGTCTCAGAGCAATGGCACAGGCTGCCCAGAGAGGTTGTGGAGTCTCCTTGTCTGGAGCCTTTCCAGGCCTGTCTGGGTGTGTTCCTCTGTGATCTGTGCTAGATTGTATGGTCCTGCTGTAGCAGGGGGGTTGGACTTGATGATCTCCTTGGGTTCCCTCCAACCCCTAACGTACTCAGTTCCCTCCAACCTCTAACGTGATCCTGTGAACCCAACCCCATTCTATGATTCTCTGACCTCAAATCTCACTGAGAATCAGCACCTGCCACAGCTGCAAATCCACTAGTACAGTTTCATCCTATCCAAACCTTTCCCCAGGCTCCCATTGAAACGTGCAAGGAGCCTGAGCAGCCCCTTCTGACAAACACCAACACGCCTGAGGGCCCAGAGGGGACCAGCCTAGCAGAACGCTGCACAAGTCCCCAACTCCTCTCCTCTCCTCTCTCTTTGAAGGTTTAACCACTGGTTTGATGGCATGGCCCTGTTGCATCAGTTCCAGCTGAAGAGTGGTGCAGTGACATACAGGAGCAGGTTCCTGCAGAGCAATTCCTACCTGACCAACAGCCAGCACAGCCGCATCGTGGTCTCAGAGTTTGGGACGTTGGCAATGCCAGACCCCTGCAAGAGCGTCTTTGGGCGCTTCCTCTCACGCTTTGAGACACCATGTAAGAGGGGCTCTAAGAAACCTTTGGCCTGGGCCTCATGGCCAGGCTTAAAAAGGAGATTTGAGGGAGGTCTGCTGGGCCTGTTCTGAGCGCAGGTTTTTCTCAGGAGGTGACTCCTCGGAAGGAGAGCGACAACGCGAGTTGGTGTCTTTAGTGCCACTTCAGCTGGCCTGGGGCTGGAGTTTGCAAAGGTCCAACAGAAATCTTTCCCTTGGTCACAGACTTGTGCAGCCTCCCCAGATCACAGCATCCCCTGATCACAGTCCCCCCACATCACAGCCCTGTGCAGCCCCCAGATCACAGCCCCCTCATATCACAGCCCTGTGCATCCTCCCCAGATCACAACCCTGTGCAACCCCCACTAGATTGCAGCCTCCCCAGATCATAGCCCTGTACAGTCTCCTCAGATCACAGCCCTGATCACACCTTCCCCTGTGCAGCCCCTCCCAGACCACAGCCCTGTGATCTGCACAGCCTTGTGCAGCCTCTCCAGATCACAGTCCCCACAGGTCACAGCTCTGTGCAGCCCTCCCAGATCACAGCCCCCTCATATCACAGCCTCCCCCCAGTCACAGTCCTGTGCAGCCCCCCCTCATATCACAGCCCCTCCAGATCACAGCCCATGAAGCCCTGGTAATGAGCATTACAGTTTACATTCTACCTGCGAGCAGCTTTGCCCTGAAAATCCCCTGCCTTGCTAAGCCTGCAGGGTAAGTGGGCTAATCCTTCCTTTCCTGTGCTAAGGTGCAGGAGATGCTATGAGGAGGGCGAGAGGTGGGATTGCACAGGAAAGGACTACCAGCACCTATAGGATTTTGTGTCTCAGTCAGGAAAGAAAGAGGCTTAAATGCAAGCAAAAGGACTCCCCAGAGCTCGTTCAATGTGTGTGACCATCTTCTGCTTACCCTCCCTGGGGAGATGGGTCCTGTCCTGCAGCATCCTCTGCTCTCTTCCCAGGTGGCTCAGACCTTCACTCACTGCTGTGCCCAGCCTGCCAACTCCCCACTCCAGCCCTCAATTCAATTGCAGACCTATCTACACCCCCCACCCCCTTTACCAAGCTGCAGCAGCTTGTTGCTGCCCACTCTTGCCTGTTTGTTTGCACACAGGCAGGCTCCTGGCTGCGAGACTGGCAGCCCTCTGGGCTTTCCCTGTACCAGCTTCAGGCTCACTTCACCACACCTACAGCATTCAGCTGGGGAGAGCTCCTTTTTCCCTCAGCTCTCCTTAGCCACCTGGGCTGATGAGTCCCAGCTCTCCTCAGCCACCTGGCTGATGAGTCTCAGCTCCCCTAGAAGCAGCAAGAACAGTTCTGGCTCTTGTGAGCCTGTGGCTCAGCTTGGAAAAAAAAAAAAAAAAAAAAAGACCTCAGCTTTAAAGAGAATAGGGGTAAAGAAATATTCCCTGTACAAGACTTGACCTAACCCAAGCTGCACCTGCAAATGGAATGTGGCACCCCTCAGACAGCTGCCAGAGGAGAGGGCTTCAACTAGGAAGGTATGAAGGACTAAGAGGTTAGAAACAAAAGGCAGGTGGAAGCATGAAGATGATCTTGGCTCCACTGCAGTGCTTCCCACAAGAAGCAGGACCTCATCCTTTTATCCTGACCTCACCTCTGCAGACCCCTGAGTGCCTCTGGAGCTTAGTGCGGCATTTCTCACGGGTCACAGAGGAGGGGTTATTGGCATTGCAGGTGGCTCTGTTTTGTTGAAACCTATCTTAAGTGGCTGTAATGTGAATGGGAGCTTAAACAGAGCTGTGCTACAACTGCAGGATTTTGTTTCAGATCCCAGCGACAACGCCAGTGTGAACTATGTTGTGTACAAAGGAGATTACTACGTCAGCAGTGAGAACATCTTCATGCACAGAGTGGACCCAGAAACGCTGGAAACAAAGGAAAAGGTGGGGTTAAGGGGTCAGGGTGTGGTACAGGAGAAGCTGAGCTTAGATTGGAAATAGATTTCTTGACAGTGAGGGTGGAGAGACACTGGCACAGGTTGCCCAGGGAGGTTGTGGAGCACGGGGAGGGAGGATGAGGAGACACTGGCACAGGTTGCTCAGGGCCATAAAACAGCTCTTGTGAGAGAAGATTCAGTCTCTGCCTGCTGTAGCAAGCAAGGGGAAAGACAGATATAGACTGACATCTGTTTGGGTGCAGCTGGCATTCTTCCAGTGCTCTCACTGCATGTCTGGACTTGTCTGCACCTACCAGTGTGTGAAAAATAACAGTGCAGACAGGAAGCAACATCACTGAGCTCAGCTTCTTGCCCTGACTCTTCATTCTTTCTACCCGTTCCCTGTATCTCCTTCTTCCACCTCACCATTAAACACTCCAGAGCAGCCCTTCAAAGGCTTGACAAAAGTGGTGGTAAAGTTAGTGACTGACAGAGTTGGGGTTATTTAATTTGGAGTAGAGGAGGCTCCCAGGTGACCTTCTTGTGGCCTTCCAGGATCTGAAGTGGGCTACAAAAAAGCTGGGGAGGGACATTTTAGGCTCTGAAAGAGTGACAGGACTAGGGGGAATGGAGCAAAGCTGGAGGTGGGGAGATTCAGACTGGATGTGAGGAGGAAGTTGTTGAGCATGAGAGTGGTGAGAGGCTGGAATGGGTTGCCCCTGCAGGGAGGTGTTTGGGGCCAGATCCCTGGAGGTGTTTTTGGCCAGGCTGGCAGAGGCTGTGGGCAGCCTGCTCTAGGGTAGGGTGTCCCTGGGCATGGCAGGGGGCTTGGAACTGGCTGTGCCTTGTGGTCCCTTCCATCCCTGACTGATTCTATGATTCATTTGCAGGTGGACTGGAGCAAATTCGTTGCAGTGAACGGGGCCACTGCTCACCCTCACTATGAGCCTGATGGGACAACATACAACATGGGCAACTCTTATGGCAAGCATGGTAAGGCTGGGCCTGAGCAGCCCTGGCTGCTGGGAAGCCTTGCTGCTCACTGCTGCTTCAAGGAGGAAACTTCAGAGTCTAAAGAGACCTTGGAATTGCTGCTTCTAGAGGGTGGCAAACCAGCCTGGTTATTTCAGGCTGTCAGCTTGTCTAAGCTATTTGATTCAGATACTTCTGACTTTGCCCTGGGATTTTTCAACAGGTTCCCCTCTTCCTCTCCCAGTTTGTGGTGGAAAATAGGAGAATGGCAACAGGACAATGGGTGGAAGTTGAGGCATAGGAGGTTCCATGTGAACCAACCTAAACCATTCTATGACTCTATGATCTTTTGAGGTCCCTTCCAGCCTCTAACATTCTATGATTCTATGATTTTTGAAGTCCCATCCAGCACTGCTGCTTGGTCCAGAGAAGAGCCACAGGTCTTCCACTTAGGATACCTGGTGCTTGCTAGGGACCAAGAGTTTATACAGGAGAGAAAGTGATTTTTTTTCCCCCTGACCTTATCTTGCAGCAAAGCTGAATTTTTTGGGGCTGTTTTTCTTCTTCCCATGTGCACTGCATCTGTGGTTGGCATTTAGTGACATCAGCTTAGCTGCTTGAGGTTAGCATTCACTGTCAGTTAATGAAACTTTCAGCAAACAGTCTCTACCCTTTGTGGTGCTTCAGGCTGGTTCCAGTTCACTGAAGATCTGCCCAGTTTTGACCTTTTTTTTTTTTTTTTAAATTTCTTTCTTTTCATTCTTGCTGTTTTCATTTCCTTTGGGCTTTAGCACTACCCAGCTTTGCAGCACACTCTTGAGAGCCCAGACTACAGGTAGTTATTCAAACCTTGCTGTTCTTTCCTGCTCATGGGCTCAGAGTTTATTAAATGGGCACCAGTTCTCACCAGGGCTCAAGGTTTTTCATTTCCCTTGGTACACACAAGCAGTGAATCTGCTTTCCTTCCTGATCTTCTTATTATACAATGCTCTGAGAGAATCAGCTTGAGGAGGGCAGATTTAGACTGGATATTGGAAAGAAATTCTTGGCAGTCAGGGAGAGGAGACACTGGACCAGGTTGCCCAGGGAGGTTGTAGATTACAGAGAGAGAGGGTGAGGAGACACTGGCACAGGTTGCCCAGGGAGGTTGTGAAGCACAGAAAGGGAGAGTGAGGAGACACTGGCACAGGTTGCCCAGGGAGGTTGTGGATCACANAGGTTGCCCAGGGGGGTTGTGAAGCACAGAAAGGGAGAGTGAGGAGACACTGGCACAGGTTGCCCAGGGAAGCTGTGGATCACAGAGAGGGAGGGTGAGGAGATGCTGGCACAGGTTGCCCAGGGAGGTTGTGGATCACAGAGAGGGAGGGTGAGGAGATGCTAGCACAGGTTGCCCAGGGAAGCTGTGGATCAGAGGTCCCATTCTATGCTTCTGTGCTCCACAACCTCCCTGGAGGTGTTCAAGACCAGGCTGGATGAGCCCTTGAGCAACCTGGGCTGGTGGGAAGTGTCCCTGCCCATGGTAGGGGGGTTGGAACTGGATGATCTTTAAGGTCCCTTCCAACCCAGCCTGTTCTGTGAGTCTCTATGCACTGCAGACAGTAAAATCTGAGGGCAGGCTACCAAACTGAGATCTTTCTACATCCTCTCAAGCTTCTTGTTCTGCTGGGTACCCTCTGTAGACTGTTCTGCTGACTTGGTAAGTGGCTCCTTTTCCTGCTCAGTTTAGCTGGAACTGTGGTTCCTAGGATTCTAATGAAAGAGAAAGGAACAGACTCTGACTGCTTTTCTGACCTGCACCTAGTGGTGCTCAACACCCTTTCTCCTTTCTAGGGTCCAGCTATAACATCATTCAGATCCCTCCACAAAAGTCAAGCTGCAGTGACACCTTAGAGGGAGCAAAAGTGCTGTGCTCCATTGCTCCAATGGACAGGATGAAACCCTCCTACTATCACAGCTTTGGTAAGAATGCTTTTTGTCTCCAACCCTGTAGCTTTAGCCTACTGTGAGGCAGAAAGGGCTCTTCACTGCTCCCTGCCCTTATTTGCTTAATACTCAGGTGATATCTTCTCTTCTCCTCTCCTTCTCCTCTCCTTCTCCTCTCCTTCTCCTCTCCTTCTCCTCTCCTTCTCCTCTCCTTCTCCTCTCCTTCTCCTCTCCTTCTCCTCTCCTTCTCCTCTCCTTCTCCTCTCCTTCTCCTCTCCTTCTCCTCTCCTTCTCCTCTCTCCCACCTTTTTCTTTTCAGGCATGAGTGAAAACTACATCATTTTCATCGAGCAACCCATCAAGCTGAACCTGTGGCAGATTATCACTTCCAAGCTCCGTGGGAAAACCATTCTGGATGGGATAAGCTGGGAGCCTCAGTACAACACTTACTTCCGTGTGGTGAAGAAGCACACTGGGGAGGTAAGGTGGAACTTTAGTCTTTCCAGTACCCCCTTTAGATCCCAAGAGGAGAGTAGCAGCTAAAAATAGCAGTATGGATCATCCTGCAATGCAGATTATGTAAGCAAGGGCATTGGCTTAATAGCAGGGGGATTGCTTCAAGATTTCCCCCTCTATTGATTAATTTATTTGCCAGCCCTATAAGAACAGGCAGGAATAAGCAGTTTGGGGGTTCCTAAGGCTGCAACAAAGGGACAGAAATGCAGCTCCCAAGCACTACAAAGAGGACAGTCACAGCCTAAGGATGATGCTGCAGGGATGGAGCCCCGACAGCAAGAGGCCAGGGGCCTGCCCTGGGCTGCCTGACATTAAACCAGATGAAGGAGAGGCAAAAAGTAGCGACACAAGGCAAATCCCCAGGAATGAATGGGGAATGAAACGAGGGAGGGAAGAGAAAACTCTTTCTGAGAATGCTTAGGATCTTCAGAGAGCAACTACAGCCTCCTTCTTGCTCACTGCAGGTGCTGCCAGGACAGTGGTGCAGCAAGCCCTTTGCCACTTTCCATCAAATCAATGCCTTCGAAGACGGTGGCTGTGTGGTCCTTGACCTGTGCTGCCAAGATGATGGCACAAGCCTGGCTACTTACAGACTGCAGAATCTGAGGAAGAGTGGGGAAGGCCTAGATCAGGTAAGAGCTCTGCCTTTGTGCTGCATGGCATCCACTGGCTTTGTGCTGGGGATATGGCTTTTAGGGTGCACTTTGGAGGAGTAGTGTTATTGGTTGGGGCTTTTCCAGCCTGAATGTTTCTGTGATTCTCTGATCCTCAAGTTAGTGGAATGGGGGACATGCCAGGCAGAGGATATGAACTGGGCAAAAGAACCATGGAAAATGAAAGAAAAAAAACCCAGCAGTTGCAATCTTTTGGTAGTTTTCTTTCCTTTTCAATATCTTAGCAGAAAAATAACTCAATGGAGTGGTCCCTTAAAACTTTGAACGCTGCTGTGCTCCACAGACCTCCATCTAGTCTGGTTTAAAAATCTCCATCTGGCCTTCTGGTTTTAAAAATCTCCATTTCTACTGATCCTCCTTTTCCATATCACCCTCCCCACCCCCATCACCACCCCTTCTTCTCTCTGCCTTAGGTTTATAGCTCTATAGCCCGAGCCTTCCCTCGCCGCTTTGTCCTCCCACTGAATGTGGATTCAGAGACACCCGTGGGCAAGAACCTCAACCCACTGCCTTACACCCTGGCAAGGGCTGTGAAAGATGCAGACGGCAAGGTAGGCAGGAGAGACCTCAACAGCTGGCCTGTGGCTGGGGTGACTTTGCCAGCAGCAGTCAGCATCTTCTGTTATTAATCTTCTCAGATCTCGGGCAGCAAGCAAGGCTTAGTCATTGCTGAGGTGGGTTTCAGTCCAGAGGCTACCATGGTGCATTAAATGGAGAGGGTCCAGAGGAGGCCATGAAGATGAGGGCTCTGGAGCTTTTCTCCTATCGAGACCTGGAAAATGAAAAAAAAAAAAGGAAAAGGCCCTGGGGGTCTGGGCTGATGAAAAGCTCAAGATGAGGCTGCAGTGTGAGTGCAGCCCAGACAGCAACTGTGTGCTGGGCTGCAGCAAGAGCAGCTGTGGGCAGCAGGGCAAGGGAGGGGATTCTGCCCCTTGGCTCTGCTCTCCTCACACCCCACCTGCAGCACTGTCTGCAGCTCTGCAGCCCCCAGCACAAGCAGCACATGGAAGTGTTGGAGCCAGTGCAGAGGAGGCCACCAAAATGCTCAGAGGGCTGCAACAGCTCTGCTGTGAGGACAGGCTGAGAGAGTTGGGGCTCTGCAGCCTGGAGAAGAGAAGGCTTCCAGAAGACCTTGGAGTGGCCTTCCAGTATCTGAAGGGAGGGCTGGGGAGGGACTATTGACAGGGTGTAGTAATGACAGGACAAGGAGGAATGGGTTTGAAGTGGCAGAGATTGAAACTGGGTGTTAGGAGGAAATTCTTTACAATGAGGGTGCTGAGACACTGGCACAGGTTGCCCAGGGAGGTTGTAGACGGAGGTGTTCAAAGCCAGGTTGGATGAGGCCTTGAGGGACCTGTTCCAGTGGGAGGTGTCCCTGCCTGTGGCACAGGGGGTTTGGAACTGGGTGAGCTTTGAGGTCCCTTCCAACCTAAACCATTCTATGATTCTAAGACAGTTGGGACTGTTCAGCCAGGAGAAATGAAGCTTTCATGGAGACATTATAACTACATTTCAATATCTGAAGGGGACCTAGAGGAAGGCTGGGCAGGGGCTGCTTAGAAGGGCTTGGAGTGACAGGACAAGGGACAGTGATTTGAAACTGGAGCAGAGATTTAGTTTGAACACCAGGAGGAAGTTTTTCTCAGTGAGGGTGGTGAGACACTGCAACAAGTTGCCCTATTCCTGCAGCCATCCAAGCTCAGCCTTGCTGTGTCCCTCTGCAGCCTTCTCCATCTGGAGGTGTCGCTGCTGCCTGCAGGGGGGTTGGCCAAGATGAGCTTTGAGGCTGCCTTCCTGCCCGAGGCTGGAAGCTATGAAGCAGAGAGCAAACCGCAAGGTTAGGTTCCAAGGTTGGGTTCTTCTGCACGATCAAAGCCAAACTGACACTTGCAATGAACTCTTCTTCCAGGTCTGGTGCACGCATGAGAATCTCCACCCTGAAGGCTTTGAAAAGGTTGGGGGCTTGGAGTTCCCCCAGATCAACTACTCTGGCTACAACGGCAGGAGGTATCGCTACTTCTACGGCTGTGGCTTCGGGAACTTGGTTGGGGATTCCTTGATCAAGGTGGATGTGGAGACCAAGACATTCAAAGTAAGGTGGAGCAAGATTATCTCTTTTTCAACCAGTAGTAGTCCACCTGTAGCAGACAAGGTGTTAATGAGCGTTGCTGTGCTTGCTAGATTTGGCAGGAGGTTGGATCCTACCCATCAGAGCCTGTGTTTGTGCCAGTGCCTAATGCCACAGCAGAAGACAGTGGAGTCATCTTGTCTGTTGTGGTCTCCCCTACTGAGGTAACTTCTGGCTCCTGGTTTGTCACAGTCACACAGCATGGGTCTAAACTGGCAGAGGGGAGATGGAAAGTGGATGTTAGGAGGAAGTTCTTGACAGTGAGGGTGGGGAGACACTGGCACAGGTTGCCCAGGGAGGTTGTGGAGCACAGAGAGGGAGGGTGAGGAGAGACTGGCACAGGTTGCCCAGGGAGGTTGTGGAGCACAGAGAGGGAGGGTGAGGAGACACTGGCACAGGTTGCCCAGGGAAGTTGTGGAGCACAGAAGCACAGAATGTGATCTTCTGTGCTCCACAACCTCCCTGGAGGTGTTCAAGGCCAGGCTGGATGAGACCCTGAGCAACCTGTTCTAGTGGGAGGTGTCCCTGCCTATGGCAGGGGATTGGAACTGGATGAGCTTTGAGGTCCTTTCCAACCAAAACCATTCTATGAAGTCTCCTCCCTAAGCCACAGAACTGAATCTGAGGCTGTCTGCTAGATAGATCTGGCCCCATGCTTCTCAAGGTACATGCCAGGCACACCTGGAGCAGGACTGTGTCTTGGAATGCCACTGCTTCTTCCGTGGCATCTTTGCCTGTCAGTGCTGTGCTTCTGGCCAGCTCTCTAACAGGCTGAGTCTGTGTGGCCTGGTTGTGTGCAGCAGACAAAGTGGGTTGAATGAAGTTCAGCCTGGGCACTCACTCTGGCTTTGCTTTCACCCTGCAGAACCAAAGTGCTTTCCTGCTTGTCTTGGATGCAGAGACCTTCAGAGAACTGGGGCGAGCAGAGGTTCCCATGCAAATGCCTTATGGATTCCATGGCATCTTCACTTCCCACTGACTGAAGCCTCTGGCACCTTGTGCAGCGTGGGGCTGGGTCAGGCTCAGAAGGAACCCTCTGCTTTCTTTCACCTCCCACCTTTGCATTACGCTCTGGGGGAAGGAACTGCTGCTTTCTCCATCGTAACCTCTGAGTTAGAGAGCTACTAACATAGAGCAAAGGGTCTGAGGAAGGCCTGAGAAGCCCCTTCACCCAAAGAGCCCACTGCTCTATCCTAATTTTCTGACTATCCTGATAGACCAGGGAGCAGCAGTTCACAAAGGCTGCCATGTGTAAGGCTTGCAGGGGAGAAAATGGAAATGAAGATGACATCTCCATGTGTAAGGCTTGCAGAGGAGAAGGAGGAAATGGAGGTAACATCTCCATGTGTGAGGCTTGCAGGGGAGAAAAAGGAAATGCAGATGACATCTCCAGGTGTAAGCTTGCAGGGGAGAAAATGGAAATTAAAGTGACATCTCCATGTGTAAGGCTTGCAGAGGAGAAGGAGGAAATGGAGGTAACATCTCTATGTGTGAGGCTTGCAGGGGAGAAAATGGAAATGACATCTCCATGTATAAGCTTGCAGGGGAGAAAAAGGAAATGCAGATGACATCTCCATGTGTAAGGCTTGCAGGAGAGAAAATGGAAATTAAAGTGACATCTCCATGTGTAAGGCTTGCAGAGGAGGAGGAGGAAATAAGATTTCATCTCCATGTGTGAGGCTTGCAAGGCAGGAAAAGGAAATGAAGGTGACATCTCCTTCTCTTCCCTTCAGTGTGCATAGTTACCAGGAGAGTATCAGTGCCTGGAGCAGTGACTTTGGCTGGAATGTATAAAGCAGAAGAGAGGAGTAAGCCCAGCTAGGCCCAGTGTAATTTCACCCTGGTTGTGTAAAGATGGCCTTTAATGAATTCCAGAGGCAGATGCAAACACTCCCTGAAGCTCTCTTTGTAGTGCTTTTCTCTGCACCCTAATGGCACCTTCCAATAAAACCTTGTCAAGTTTCTTCTGGTCTGTCTCTGCTGTCATCAGCCCCGTGGCTAACTTTGTGCTGTGCACAAGAGGTGACAGCTGCAAGTTGGACACACACCTTAGGATGTTATGTGGTCCTGTAGCCATCCAGGACCTGTCTGCAGCATGCTCTTGCTTAAACAGCTTAGCTGGAGAAAGCTCTGCTGGCCAACACTTGCTCCTTCCTCCTAATTCAGCCAGTATGAAACACACAACTCCACCGTGGCCTTTGCATCCCTTTGCTCCTAAGGTGTCCATGGCAGGAGGGGTTGGAACTAGATGATCCTTGTGGTCCCTTCCAACCCTGACTGATTCTATGAGCAGATCAGACTGGAGCAGCCTTTCATATGCTTGCTTCTTCATCTAGGCTCCTACAGTTGCTGCACTCCGAGGTGCAGGTGGATAGGTGTGTTGAGGAAATCCCTGTCTAGCAGTTCTCTTGGAGGCTCTGCCCTTAAGGACACAGCAGAGTGAAAGCTGCCAGGAGAATGCATTCCCCTCCTGCCTCAAGGGCTTCGTCTACTGCTTCATTATGAGAAGGGTGGAGAATGTGTTGAACCCCTTCCACGAGCAAGAAAATGAGTGCCTGTGCCCCAGGGTTTGAAGGAAATCCCTTGCTTCCTCTAGAGGCCAGCCCAGGCAGAACAAAACCTAACCACAGCTGCCTCACTCTTACCCGAGTGACTCAGCTTTCTCTCCTCTTCTCTCTGACCTTTCTCCACCATCCTTACGGGTCTCGGGAAAAGAGGAGAAACAAGCCTTGCCCAGCAGGGCTGAGAGGCTGGGGAAGCTCACGCCAAAGCTGCTCTCACAAAGCCAGTAGATGGCAAACATCTCCCACTGCTGGTGCTCCAGCTCTGCCAGCCTCCTGCCTGTTCCCCTGTCCCCTCACTTTGCCATGTCAGCGCTGGAGCTGCTGGGGAATAACCCCCAGCGAGGTCAGCTCCCCACGACTGGAAGCTGAGCGATGCTAAGTGCGTCCTTAATGGTGGCAGATAGAGTTCTGCCGCCACTGCTGCTGCTCTTTAAACTGTTTCTGTCTTGATGAGGCGAGCAGGGGACAGGCACTGTCAGAAGCTCCCTTTGACCTTCTCACAGGGCTGTGCTCCAGCCCCCTCCCCAGCCTCGCTGCCCTTCTCTGGGCACCTTCCAGCACCTCAACATCTCTCTTGAATCGAGGGACGTGGCTTGGGGGCCACGGCGGTGCTGTATTGCTGGTTGGACTGGATGATCTCGGAGAGCTTTTCCAACCCAGACAACTTTGCCATCCTGGGAGGAGGCGCAGCCGAGGGGCCGTCGATGCCGCCGAGCCCTCCTGGGCGAGCGGGGGGCAGCTGCCCGAGCAGCCGAGAAACCTCTCCCCGGAGCACAGCCCCGCGACCCGGACAGCGCAATGGGGACAGGGCAGCGAGGACAGCGGGGCCAGGACAGCGAGGAGAGAGTGGCGAGGACAGCGGGGCCAGGACGGCGCAGCGGGGACGGCACAGCGGGGCCAGGACAGCGAGGACAGCGGGGCCAGGACGGCACAGCGGGGACGGCACAGCGGGGCCAGGACATCAGCTGAGCGCCGCAGCGCAGCTCCCGCAGAGGGCGCTGCTGAGCCGCCCGCCGGGGCCCGGATGGAGCCGCTGACGCCGGCGCGCAAGCACCGCCCGGCGCTGCCCCTGCCCCGGTCCCGGCCATGGCCGCCCCCGCAGCGCGCCTGGCTCGGCTCTCCCGCACCGTCACCTTCAGCGCCTGCCACCGGCTGCACAGGTGAGCGGCCCCGGCACGCCCGGCCCCGCCGCACACCGGGAGGCGGCCGCGGTTGCACCGCTGCGCCCCGACGCTGCTGAGCGCTATGAGCCCCTGGAACGGCACCGGGGCCTTGCCGCGTCCTGCCAGTGGCTTCTGCCGCGGTGCCTCCTGCCCTCCTGCTCCTTCCTTCCTCCCGCCCGGCACCTGCTGCTCCTCCCTTCTGCGCGGTGCCTCCTGCCCTCCCGCTCCTCCTCCCGCCCGTACCTTCTGTCCGCTGCCCAGCACCTCCCGCTCCTCTCGTCTGTGCTGTGCCTGCTGCCCGGTACCCGCTGCCCGGCACCTCCTGCTCCTCTTTCAGCCTGTTTTCTGCCGTAGCCAGCCCAGAGGTGGGGGCTGCGCTGGGCTTAACGAGAACCAAAGGTTTGGGTTTAAATGGCAACGAAAGGAGGTTGTAGCCAGGTGGGGTTGGGCTCTGCTCCCAAGCACCCAGGGACAGAACAAGAGGATACAGGCTCAAGCTGTGCCAGGGCAGGGTCAGGCTGGGTGTTAGGAAGAAGTTCTACACGAAAAGAGAGGTATTGGGATGGGCTGCCCAGGGAGGTGGTGGAGTCCCCATCCCTGGAGGTGTTTCAAAGGAGGCTTCATGAGGCTCTTGGTGACATGGGTTAGGTTGAACTCGATGATCTTAGAGGTCTTTTCCAACCCGGTTAATTCTCTGGTTCTGTGAACTTGGTTGCCCTGGGAAGGGGTTGGAACTAGAGGATCTATTAAGGTCCCTTCCAAGCCAACCCATTCTTATTAACCTGTGAACTTTGCTGCCAGTTTGTAAGCAGCTCCCTGTGCCCTTAGGTATTCCGAAAGAGTGCCTTGACCTGAAATACTCCCTTGGATTAGGCACTGAATTTCTTCCAAGGAAAGATGCAGGGAGGGGAAGTTGTCCTTTGTCCTCCTCAGAGAGGCATCCTGAGCTGCTTTATTATTATTATTACTATTGATAACAATAATAATGACATTAATGAGAATAATAATGTATATAATTTATGCAAAATTATTAATAGATTTAATAATAATATTATTTTCTCTGCAGTTACCAGAAGGGAGTGAGGTGAAGGTTGGTGTCCCAAGTATCAGATGATAGAAGGAGAGGGAATGGTCTCAAATTGTGCCAGGGGAAGGTTAGGTTGGAGATGAGGAACAAATTTGTTTGCTCCAAGAGCGTTCAGGGATTGGCACAGGCTGCCCAGGGAGGTGGTGGAGTCCCCATCCCTGGAGGCGTTCAAGCAGCCCTGTGGCACTTGGGCACATGGTTTGGTGGCCGTGGTGGGTTTGGGAGCCCACGTTAAATTTGGGCAGAGTGAATGGATGGAAGAGCTGGAGAGCAGCAAAGCAGTGGGTCCTGAAATGCCTCATCTGTGTTTCTCCCAGCAAATCGCTGAGTGATGAAGAAAACCTGAAGCTGTTTGGGAAATGCAACAACCCCAACGGGCACGGACACAACTACAAAGGTGAGAGGTTGACTGCTCTGCCTGCACAGCTGCTCCTGGGTAGAGGCTGCCCTCAACGTGGAGAGCAACCCATGACAGAGCTGAGTCCATTGTGTACAGCTTGAGCTAGCTGAAGGTGTCCCTGCTCCCTGGGTGACATTCCCTGTGTCCCACAGAGCATTGGGGACCTCTGTCCATTGAGTTCAGCTTGAGCTGAGTTCAGCTTGAGCTAGCTGAAGGTGTCCCTGCTCCCTGGGTGACATTCCCTGTGTCCCACAGAGCATTGGGGACCTCTGTCCATTGAGTTCAGCTTGAGCTGAGTTCAGCTTGAGCTAGCTGAAGGTGTCCCTGCTCCCTGGGTGACATTCCCTGTGTCCCACAGAGCATTGGGGACCTCTGTCCGTTGAGTTCAGCTTGAGCTGAGTTCAGCTTGAGCTAGCTGAAGGTGTCCCTGCTCCCTGGGTGATATTCTGTGTGTCCCACAGAGCATTGGGGACCTCTGTCCATTGTGTGCTGATTGAGCTAGCTGAAGGTGTCCCTGCTCCCTGGGTGACATTCTGTGTGCCTCACAGTGTTAGGATCCTCTGTCCCAGTCTGTGCTGGGTTGCTGGTGTCATGGTGCTGTTGTGACCTGATGTTTTCTTGGTTTCAGTGACAGTCACTGTGCGTGGAGAGGTGAGTGTGAGCAGTACTTTTCTACTCTTCTGCTGGCAGAATGGACATGTCCCTGTCTTCCTCACCACTGAAGTTCCTAGCTCAGCTTCCCAGGGTGTTTGTGGAAGCTCTGTGCACGTCACTAGAGAGGATTTTCCATTGTCACTGTCCCATTCACCTTGCCTCTGACAAGGATTTGCAGGTGACCATGGGATGGGCTGAGAGAGATGGGGATTGGCAGCCTGAGGAAGAGAAGGCTGCAGGGAGACTTTAGAGCAGCTTTACAGTGCCTGAAGGAGGCTCCAAGAAAGTTGGAGAGGGACTTTTGATGAGGGCTGGGAGCGATAGGGTGAGAGGGAATGGATTGAAGCTTGAGGAGGACAGGTTGAGACTAGGGATTAGGAATGGTTTGGGTTGGAAGAGACCTTAAAGATCATCTGGTTCCAACCTCCCTGCTGTGGGCAGGAACATCTCCCATCAGCCCAGGTTGCTCAAAGGCTCATCCAGCCTGGCCTTTAACACCTCCAGGGAGGTTGTGGAGCACAGAATGTGATCTTTGATCGGCAACCTGTGCCAGTGTCTCCCCACCCTCCCTCTCTGGGCTCCACAACCTCCCTGAGCAACCTGTGCCAGTGTCTCCTCACCCTCCCACTCTGTGCTCCACAACCTCCCTGGGCAACCTGTGCCAGTGTCTCCTCACCTTCACTCCAGTCTAAATCTGCCCTCCTCAAGCTTCAACCCATTGTAAGCTGTGTGTAGCCTTTGTAAACATAACAGGGGCAGAGCTGAAACTAGAATGTGGAGGTGGGAAACTGTTTTTGTTGTGGCTTAGGTGTCTGAGCACACAGATAGATGCAGTCTGATTTGTACAGGCTCCTGAGAGCCTTGCAGATGTATTTGGCTGCTGATCTGCCCTTTTTTTTTAACCCTGCAGATCGACCCAGTCTCAGGAATGGTCATAAACCTGACAGACCTGAAGGAATACATGCAGGTAATGGCACTGTTGTGCTGCAGATCCTCTGGGGAGTGCTGGTCAGGGCTTGAGATTTCTCTAGTGGCAGGGTGAGGCTGTGGTGAGTTGGAGGTGGTGGGAAATAAAGAAGAAATTTCATTTAGGAATAATTAAGACTGAAATGCTTTAGTGTGCTGTGAAGAGGCAAAGCTAAGAGGTGGAGGGAGAGGTCTTAGTGCTCTTTTAAAATACTGCTGCCTTGCTCCAGCCCCATCACAGCATGTCAGGGGCTGGAAGGGACCTCCAAAGCTCATCCCTGCCAGAGCAAGATCACCTAGACCAGCTCACATAGGAACACATCCAGGTTGATTTTGGATGTCTCCAAAGAGGGAGACTCTGCAACCCCCCTGGGCAGCCTGTTCCAGGGTTCTGTCACCCTCACAGGGAAAAAAATTCCTCCTCCTGTTTAAATGAAACTTTCTCTGCCTCAGCTTCCGCCCAGTGCCCTTCCCATGAGCATGAGTAGTTGAACTTCCAACTTCACTGACCCCCCTGGTGGGACAAGATTATCTCTGTGCTTTCTCTGCAGGAGGCCATCATGGAACCACTTGACCACAAAAACCTGGATAAGGATGTGCCCTACTTTGCTGAGGTTGTGAGGTGGGTGTTGGGGTCTCGGGGCAGAGTCTTCAAGGCTTGGTCTGGCATCTGAAAGAGGAGCTTCCATAGCTGGGTGTGGTACAGATGCTCTGTGCTGGATGCTCTGCCTGCCTTCCAGCCATGGAGCCTGCCTCACTGTGCCAGCCTGGGTGCAGGCCTGCTGGGGCAGTTGGCATCCTGGAGTCATAGAATCACAGAATTCCTTGGCTTGGAAAAGGACCTCCAAAATCATCCAGCCCAACCAGCAACCCAGCACCACCATGGCCACCAAACCATGTCCCCAGGTGCTTGAACACCTCCAGGGAGGTGCCAATTCCCCACTCAGGCTTCAGCTGGCTTTGAGGTGATGAAATCACCTACTGGCATCATCCCTTGCTCTGCTGGCCAGGCCACTTCCCAAGGAAGGCAGAAGGCAATGCCTGTGGAGCAGCCTTTTGCAGAGCAGCACATGACACTTGCCACTCTGTGGCAGTTTGGGCCTCATTTGTCCCTGTTTGCTGGCAGTGGTTCAAGTCCCACCTAGATCCAGGATGTGGTTGTGTGGAGCCTGCCTGTGTGGCTCCCTGTGGCCTTCAGCATCCCCACTGCCCCCCTCTGGGTGCGTATCATTGAATCATGGAATCAGTCAGGGTTGGAAGGGACCACAAGGACCATCTAGTGGCATGGGCAGGGACAGCCTACCCTAGATCAGGCTGGGCAGAGCCTGCTCTCAGTTCTGAATCTGCTCTTCTTTTCATTCCTAGCACCACAGAGAACGTTGCAGTATTCATCTGGGAAAGCCTTCAGAAGCTCCTGCCCGTGGGAATTCTTTATAAAGTCACAGTGCACGAAACAGAGCAGAACATTGTGGTTTACAAAGGAGAAGAAAGCCTCTCTGAGAAGTGAAGCAGGCTCCAGCTGGTCAGAAACTGCTGCACAGTCAAAGCTGTGGATTCCTTCAGCCCTGCTCCCCGTGTCCCCAGTGCACCTGGGCCCTGGCTGTGTGCTGGATAAGAGCAAATGCAGGTGTTCCATGAGAATTCCTGCAGAAATCCTGCACTTTGGGCTCTCAGGCTGTTGATTTTTGGGGACATTCCCTGGGCAAAGCCAGCCCAGCAAGCTGCTGGTGGCTAAGAGCCATAGGGTCAAACCTATCTATCCTGGGGCAGAAGTGATGGTAGCTGAGGATCAAACCTGTCTGTCCTGGGGCAGAAGTGATGGTACCTGAGGATCAAACCTGTCTGTCCAGGGGCAGAAGTGATGGTACCTGAGGCTGATTCTGTCCAGGGGCAGGAGTGATGGTACCTGTGGCTGATTCTGTCCTGAGGGGTAATTAGCTGTGGCCATGAGGCAGATCATTAAAGCAGTGGTACCCAGGGTGATGGTTCCCTTGCTTTACAAGGAAGTTGTGCCTCTGAGTAGTGGTGGCAAACAGCACCCTGTGGAAGGGTTTGATGAAGCTTGCCTGGTGGTTAAACCTTGGCTTGTACTCTGCTGCAGGCTGAGGTGAAATTAGCCTTCTGCAGCTGCCAGCTGTCAGACACAGTAGCTTTTTGTTTTTGCACTTCCAAAACAAACTTTGGTGGCTTTCTTTTAAAGTATGGTTGCTTTCTAGGAGGGTGATTCTTGTGCTGTCTCCTGCCTCCAGAGGGTCGTGGAATCACAGGATGCATGGGGTTGGAAGAGGCTCTCAAAGGTCATCCTGGCCTCCGAAGGCAGCAGGAACATCTCCAACTCGAGCAGGTTGCTCAAGGCTCCATCAAGTCTGGACATGAATGTCTCCAGGGCTGGGGCCTGGGCCACATCCCTGGGCAGGCTGTGCCCTTGGCCACATCCCTGGGCAGGCTGTGGCAGTATCTCCCCACCCTCATTGTGCAGAACTTCCTCCTGGTGTCCAACCTCAATCTCCCCTGCTCCAGTTTCAAGCCATTGCCCTCATCCTGTCTCTACCTCTTTGTTCTGACTGAGCTTCTAAAAGGGAATAGTAAGAAGAGGCTGGAGATGAGGAGCATCCCATCCATGCCTCTTTGGCTGAGCGAAACCTCAGCTGTGGAACTCCAGCATTGCTCTGGGGGTTGTTTTCTCCCTTCTTCAAGGTAGTGCTTTGGTGAACAATTTGCTGCAGCTTCATCCCTGTGTCACACAAGCAGAAAGTGCTCAGTGCCAGATGAAGGCAGCACATTCCTGGCACTCTGTTACCTCTTCTCCTCCCTCTTTTTTTCCCCTGTAGAACCAGGCAGCCTTTTTTCACACTGTGGACTCTGGCCAGGGAGGTTTTTGCAGTCTATGAGTGCTGCTGCTGTGCAGCTCACTAATGAGATGTGGCCATTGCAGTTTGCTCGAATGATGTAAATCATCCTGGCTGATGGCTGCTGCTGATTCACAAAGCATTTGGTGTCTCCAGTGAGTCATGGAGACTGAAACATCATGTGGTTGTCCTTATCAGGAGAGCAATTTAGCTGTTGACATTGTTCACGCACACAAAAGGCAAGGCAAATAAATGTCTCTATCTGCAGAGCTCAGCCCCTTGCTGTTAAAAGCATGAAGTCAGCTGCTGAGCCAGAAAAGAATGGCCCCAGCCTCCTGATCTCTTCATTCAGTGCAACATAGCCCTGACAAAGGTTCTACAGCAGTTTGGCCATTGGTAGTTGTGGCTGTGGTGCATGCTAGGGATGTGTCTGTGTCCTTTATGCTCACCTCTCCAGTTCTGAATGGCAGCAGATCTGGAAAGAAACAATCACAGAATCAGGCAGCAGATCCAGAAATAAATAGGAGCATAGAATCAGTCAGGGTTGGAAGGGACCACAAGGATCAGCCAGTTCCAACCCCCCTGCCATGCCCAGGGACACCCTACCCTAGAGCAGGCTGCCTACAGCCTCTGCCAGCCTGGCCAAAAACACCTTCAGGGATGTGGCTCCAACCACTTCCCTAAGGCTTAGGTTTATAGAATGGATTGGGTTAGAAGGGACTTAAAGATCATCCAGTTCCAACCCTGTGTCATGGACAGGGACACCTCCCACATGCCTCATCCAGCCTGGCCTTGAGCACCTTCAGGGAGGTTGTGGATCACAGAAGCACAGAATGTGATCTTTGATCACATTCTGTGCTTCTGTGCCCCACAACCTCCCTGGGCAACCTGTGCCAGTGTCTCCTCACCCTCCCCTCTCTGTGCCCCACAGCGTCCTTGGGCAACCTGTGCCAGTGTCTCCTCACCCTCCCTCTCTGTGCTCCACAACCTCCCTGGGCAACCTGTGCCAGTGTCTCCTCACCCTCCCTCTCTGTGCTCCACAACCTCCCTGGGCAACCTGTGCCAGTGTCTCCTCACCCTCCCTCTCTGTGCTCCACAACCTCCCTGGGCAACCTGTGCCAGTGTCTCCTCACTGAAGAGTTTCTTCCCATCCCTGTCTCAGCCCCAGAGCTCCCAGCTCTGACTTGCTAACACCTTCCTACCTATTCCCTGCATTATGGAACAAAGAAATTGGTAGATTCAGCCTGGGTGTTAGGAAGAAGTTGTTCAGCATGAGGGTGGTGAGAGCCTGGAAGGAGTTGCCCAGGGAGGTGGTGGAAGCCTCATCCCTGGAGGTGTTTAAGAGGAGGCTGCATGAGGCACTTGGTTAATCAGAAGATGTTTGGTGCTAGGTTGGCCTCGATGATCTCAGAGGTCTTTTCCAGCCTGCTTCATTCTGTGATTCTATGAAAAGAAAACCAAAGGGGGTGGAGGGGGCAGCTGGTGGCTCCCTGCCTGCAGTGAGCATTTATTTGTCCTGTGTGCTCAGTGAGGCCAGGCCCTGTGTGATCATCCCAGGTGGGTCTCATGGGAGCTGCTTTCTGGGCAGAGCCATGCCCTGGCCCATTCCCAGCTGCTTGCCTGCAGTGCCCACTCCAGAGTGCTTTTTTTTATTGGGGTGGGTGTGGGTGACTGTTAAGTACAATAGAGTCATTACAGCTGGGAAGGAAAGCAGGTTGGTGCTGTGCTGGGAGTGGGTTGGGTTTGTTTGGACACTGCTTTCTTTCTAGGAGAAAGGAGTTGGCTTTGATCCTCTGCATGCAGCTGCAGGACCCATTTGGTAGCTCTGCCCTGTTTTTTTGATGCTGCAGAGCTCCCAAGTTCAGCAAAATGCTTCGCCTCCTGACTCAGAATCTCTGGTGGAGTAGCTCCATGAGTGCCTTTTGGGTTAGGAAAGATCTGGGCAGCTGAGCTGCTGGCATGGGTAGATAATGTGGCATGTTCTTGGCTCTTGTAAGGGACTTCTGACAAGGGCTTGTAGGGATAGGATGAGAGGGAATGGAAGGAAGCTTGAGGAGGGGAGATTGAGGCTGGAGATGAGGAAGAAATTCTTGAGAGTGAGGGTGGGAAGAGACTGGCACAGGTTGCCCAGGGAGGTTGTGGAGCACAGAGAGGGAGGGTGAGGAGACACTGGCACAGTTTGAGGCTGTGGAGCAGAGAGAGGGAGGGTGAGGAGACACTGACACAGTTTGAGGCTGTGGAGCAGAGACAGGGAGGGTGAGGAGACACTGGCACAGTTTGAGGCTGTGGAGCAGAGACAGGGAGGGTGAGGAGACACTGGCACAGTTTGAGGCTGTGGAGCAGAGA
>VWZI01004921.1:63229-82762 GCA_013396835.1 Psilopogon haemacephalus
GCCTGCTCTAGGGTAGGGTGTCCCTGGGCATGGCAGGGGGGTTGGAACTGGCTGCTCCTTGTGGTCCCTTCCAACCCTGACTGATTCTATGCTCCCTCTGTGGCACAGATGCAGAGAGAAAGAGATGCACTGCAGAGCTCCCTGAGCCACAGGAGGGAGAACTCCCTCATCACAGAATCAGGCAGGCTGGAAGAAACCTCTAGGAATAACGATAATAAAGCAGCTTCCCTGGTCACAGAATCAGAATGGTTTAGGTTGGAAGGGGCCTCAAAGCTCATCCAGTCCCAACCCCCTGCCATAGGCAGGGACACCTCCCACTGGAATCAAGCAGGTTGGAAGAGACCTCAAGGAATAACAATCATAAAGCAGCTCAGGATGCCTCTCTGAGGAGGACAAAGGACAACTTCCCCTCCCTGCATCTTTCCTTGGGAGACATCCAGTGCCTACTCCATGGGAGTATTTCAGGTCAAGGCACTCTTTAGGAATAGCTAAGGGCACAGGGATCTGCTTGCAAAGTGGCAGCATAATTCACAGGTTAATAAGAATGGGTTGGGTTGGAAGGGACTTGAATAGATCCTCTAGTTCCAGTCCCCTGTGGGCAAACAAATTCACAGAACCACAGAATTAAGCAGGTTGGAAAGGACCTCTAGGATCATCAAGTCCAACCTATCACCTAACCCTTCTCATGAACTAACCCATGGCACTAAGTGTCTCATGCAGCCTCCTCTTCAACATTCCAGGGATGAGGACTCCACCACCTTCCCTGGGCAGCCCATTCCAATGCCAATCTCTCTCTCTGTCAAGAACTTCCTCCTAACATCCAGCCTGAACCTGCCCTGGCACAGCTTGAGGCTGTGTCCCCTCCTTCTGTTGCTGGGTGCCTGGGAGCAGAGCCCAACCCCAGCTGACTACAACCTCCCTTCAGGGAGCTGCAGAGAGCAATGAGCTCTGCCCTGAGCTTCATCAGCATCGTCCCCAGGCTGGAGTTGGAGTCACCCAACCCTGGGTGTGTTGCAGGGTGGTTTGGATGTGGTGCTTGGGGCTATGGTTTAAGGTGAATCTCGTAGAGCAGGGTTCTAGGTTGGGCTTGGTGATCCTGAGGGGCTTTGCCAACTTGCATGTTTCTGTGGTTCCTCAGGCACCACCTCCAGCCCATATCTGTTATGGGAACCAGAGCTCCTTGCCAGTAAATCCCTCCTGGATTCCGTGCAAACAGCAGAGGTGGGGAAGCTAAAGGGGACGAGGGTTTTGTTCCTGCCTTTAGCCCATAGCTGAGCATCCCAGATCCCACCCTGCTGTGATGAGTCTGCACAGGGCTGCAAGCAGAAGTTGGGCAGGAAGCAGATGAAGCAAGAGGATCTGCTTGCCAGGAACCAGTCACTCCCCAGCCTTGCCTCCCAGCCCAGGTTGCTCAACCTGCTGCAGTGCCATCTCCCTGCTTGCCCCCAAAACAAACCCACAAAGGAACCCTGAGGAAGGGAAGAGAATGCAAAGATGGATGAAGGAAGGGGGGAAAAAAAAAAATCTAACCCACAAGAGGACCCTGAGGAAGGGAAGAGAATGCAAAGAAGGATGAAGGAAGGGGGAAAAAAAAAAAAATCTAACCCACAAAAGGACCCTGAGGAAGGGAAGAGAATGCAAAGAAGGATGAAGGGAGTGGGGGGAAAACTAAATCCAAACCCACAAAAGGACTGTGAGGAAGGGAAAAGAATTTGGGATTGCCTCTCTAGGTGTGAACAGGAACTATAAGGAACAGAGAGGTAAAAGGTAGTGCTGCTGCCCTGCCTCCTGGGTAAAATGAAGTGATGATAATGATGGTAATGATGATAATGCTAATAATAATGGCAATGATGATGCTAATAATAATGGCAATGGTGATAATAATAATAATAATAATTATAGTGGCAACGATTATAATGTGGTAATAATAATAATAATGCCAATAATAAGAATGGTAATGATGAGAAAAAGAAAATACTAATACTAATACTAATACTACTACTACTACTAATAATAATAATGTATTAGACCTCACACCTCTTCAGCAGCTTTTAGAGCCCCACAAGGCTGAAGCAAGCAGCTGGGTTAGGGGCAGAGGAGATGCACTCCTGTGCTGAGCTGCCTTACCTTGGTAGGTTGTGTTTGCCTGGTAGGTGCCAGGGCTGAGCTGCACGCTGGAGCTGCTGGCAGTTGCATTCAGGATCAAAAGGCATCTCTCTTCCCCCTGTGGGTGTGCTGGGAGGATTAGTGTCCCCAGGAAGAGGAGGTGAGCCAAGGAGAAGAAAGTTGCCATGATGCTCTTTGGATGCCTCTGCCTCAGCAAGCAGCTGGGAGCTGGGAGAGCCTTGCACAGCCCTTCCCAGCCTATTTGTAACCCTCGGGTTGGATGAGGTAAATGCAAATATTTCTTCCTCCCCATCCAGCCCACGTGTACACACCCCCAGGGGAGGTTTCATTCCTGCTTTTAGAGGTTACTTCCTTCTGCCTGCTTAGCCTTTGAGTGAGCTGATTGAGAGAAAGAGGCGACCAGTTGAAGGGAGGGGTTGAAGTGGATGCTGCCTGTGTCAGGGCATCAGGTCTCATCCTGCCTACATCTCTGGAGCTGCCTTTCCATGGTGAGCTCTGTGCTGTGTGCTTGCATCCTCTTGCAGGCTCACAGGATCACAGGGGTTGGAAGGGACACAAAGAGATCATTGAGTCCAACCCCACTGCCGGAGCAGGACCAGACAATCTAGCTCAGGGCACACAGCAACACATCCAGACAGGCCTGGAAAGGCTCCTGACAAGGAGACTCCACAACCTCCCTGGGCAACCTGTGCCAGTGTCTCCTCACCCTCCCTGACTCTGCTCCACAACCTCCTCAGGCAACCATTGCCAGTGTCTTCTCACCCTCACTCTCTGTACTCCACAACCTCCTTGGGCAACCCGTGCCAGTGTCTCCTCACCCTCCCTGTCTCTGCTCCACAACCTCCCTGAGCAACCTGTGCCAATTTCACCTCATCCTCCCTCCCTGTGATCCACAACCTCCTTGGGCAACCTGTGCCAGTCTCTCCCCACCCTCACTCTCAGCAATTCCTTCCTCATCTCCACCCTCAATCTGCCTTCCTCAAGCCTCAATCCATTCCCTCTCATTTCATCACTCCCAGCCCTTGTCCAAAATCCTTCCCCAGCTCTCCTGTAGCCCCTTCAGGCACTGGGAGGCTGCTCTGAGGTCTCCCTGGAGCCTTCTCTCCAGGCTGAACAGCTTCAGCTCTCCCATCCTGTCCCCACAGGGCAGATTCTGCATCTCTGATTATCTTCCCTTGTGCAACTCCTCTCAGCTGGTACCAGGAGGAGTCGGTGTGGCTGCACCTCCCAAATAACACAGCCACATGAGCTGAGGTTTCTCTTTTATGCTCTTTCTTCTCCCTGTTCTCCTCTGCAGGCCACTGCCTGGGGTTTTTCAGCAGCTGATTTTGGCAGTGCTGAGGTGCTGCTGCGTGGTGGGAAGGGGAGCCACTGCCTTACCTCTTCCCTCCTGCCTGCTTTCCACCTGGTTGGGAAAGGAGCAGCAGCTGCAGCGCAAAGCGAAACTCCTGCCTGTGCCACCCTGCAATTAGAGCTGCTGATGAGCACAGGTCGCTCCAGAACCTGTTCCCATTGCTCATCCCACCGAGGGCAGAGACTTCCAGCAGCCAGAATGAGCAATGTGCTGAATGCCTGAGGGCTCCAGGAGAGCTGGATCCTCCAGGAGGAGAAGGGGATGCCAGCACAGGCTGGGAGGTGCAGCCCCAAGGAGAGGGACCTGGGAGTGCTGGGGGAGAACATCCATGGCACAGCAATGTGCCCTGGGGGCTGAGAGGGACAATGGATCCCGGAGGGCATTAAGCAGAGTGTGTCCAGAGCACCAGGATGGGTTGAACAGGAGCTGGCAGGGCCCAGACTCCTCAGCTGGGCTGAGAGCAGCCTTAAAAAATGCCCCCAAGGAGCTTCAAGACTCTGACTAGGGCCAGCTGGAGCCTGGCACACCTCAACAGGCACAAGACCCAGGGGTGGCAGAAGCAGGAGCTGACCCTTTCCAGGCTGCCAGCTCCACAGTCTGGTTTTCAGATGCCAAGATGCAAGCAGGCACTGTGCTCCCCAGCCACAGCTCGGATCTCTGCTTCCTCAGCAGGCTCCAGGGTGCTTTGATAACCACTGCAGGGTGTTTCCCTCTCTCCCACCCACACTTCAGGTGCTCCACCATACGGGATGGCCTGGGCTTTATTTGCTCTTGGCAAGCAGACAGAAGCTCTCCTCTGGCCTCTCTCCCTCCTTGCTTGCACAAGTGGTGTGGCTCTCTCCCTCCTCTGCCTTGCTCTGTGCCTGTGGGCAGAGCCAGAGCTTCCAGAAGCTTCTCTGAAGGTCATTCCTGCCTTTGCCTTTCTCTGCTTCTTTGCAGCAGGTGGATTCTGCCTTCCAGGGCATCAAGGAAGGAGCCCTTTGAAGCAGAGAGCCCTTTGGCTGGTTTCTGTGGGCAGGCTGCACTCTGCCCTGGCTGATCCTGCCCGGGGCATGCAGTGGGTGGGCAGAGGCAGCACAGAGACCTTGGGCAAAGGCAGTCCCCAGCACTGCCCATGTGCTGTGTGAGCAAGTGTGGGCACAGGGTGACTCAGCCCTGCCATTGCACCACTCTCTGTTCCCCCTGGGCAGTGACCCCTTGATCACATTGGGTGATTCTCTGCTCCACGACCTCCCTGCAGGTGTCCGAGGCCAGGCTGGATGAGTCCTTGAGTGACCTCAGGTGGGAGGTGTCCCTGCCTGTGGCAGGGGTGTTGGAACTGGATGAGCTTTGAGGTCCTTTCCAACCTAAACCATTCTATGCTTCTTGCACCAAAGAGATATTTTTTTTTCCCCTCCTCTCCAACCTAACCCTCCCCTGGCACAATTCCAGGCCATTTCCTCTCCTTCTCTCACCTGGACATTTCCTGTCCTGGGTGTCTGTGCTGCCATTGCCCTGCACAGCCTTGGCCTCAGCACATTCTGTCCCATGGCTGAGGCATCCAGAGGGAATGGAGCAAAGCTGGAGGTGGGGAGATTCAGGCTGGAGGTGAGGAGGAAGTTGTTGAGCAGGAGAGTGGTGAGAGGCTGGAATGGGTTGCGCAAGAAGGTGGTTGGAGCCACATCCCTGGANGCTTCCACCACATTCCTGAGCAACCCATTCCAGGCTCTCACCACTCTCATGCTCAACAACTTCGTCCTCATGTCCAGTCTGAATCTCCCCACCTCCAGCTTTGCTCCATTCCCCCTACTCCTGTCACTCCCTGACAGCCTCAGAAGTCCCTCCCCAGCTTGTTTGAAGCCCCCTTCAGATCCTGGAAAGCCACAAGAAGGTCCCCTAGAAGCCTCCTCTTCTCCAGCCTGCACAGCCCAGACTGTGTTTGCAGCCAGGCTGGCAGAGGCTGTGGGCAGCCTGCTCTAGGTTAGGGTGTCCCTGGGCATGGCAGGGGGGGGTTAGAACTGGATGATCCTTGTGGTGCCTTCCAACCTTGACTGGTTCTATGAGTCTATGATTTTATGATTCCATGATTTTATGATTCCATGATTCCATAATTCTATGTTTCCATGATTCTGTGATTCTATGATTCAATGATTAATATGATGATTACATTATTCTATGATTCTATGATTTCATGATTCCATGATTAATTTTATGATTACATTATTCTGTGACTCTATGATTTCATGATTCTATGATTCTCTAATTCTATGATTCCATGATGCCATAATTCCATGATTCTCTGACCCTCTCCCCCTGGCTGCTGGCCCTGCAGGGCAGAAGGGGACTCTGCTCAGCTCGGGGCAAGGAGAGGTTTGTTTGCTCTGAGCTCCTCTGCTGTGGGCTGGTTTATTGAGCTATTTGCAGTGGGTGAAGAGCTGAAGGCTGTTGAGGTTTCCTGGCCTGCTGTGCAAACAGCCTGCACTGGACACGCTGGGGATGCTTTTTTACTGCTTCAGCTGCAGAGCTGCCTTTAAAAGCTTCCTCTTCCTGCCTGTAATGTGGGGTGAGCTACCCACTGCTGGCATGGACTCTGCCCCTCTGGTCTCTGGAGGTTCTTAGGAGGCTCCCACTTTTACAGTAGTTACCTGCAGCTTCCAGTAAAGCAGGTGGAGGAGCCTGCCACAAGTCTCCTGCCCCTGTACAGGAGGAAAGAGGAAAAAACCAGGGGAGAGAGTAAAGCAAGCAGTGCCCTGGGGCTCGAGCTGGAGCTGCAGGTGGGATGAGCAAAGCATTTTGCACCTGGAGGCAGATGGGAGGATGCCAGCCCTGGGTTTGCAGCAGGGAAGTGCCTCAGTCCTGCTCCTCTGCCATCTGAGGCTCTCAGGGTGCCCTTGGTGTGGGATTCCCCACGGACAAAGAGCAGAAGGAATCCAGTGTGAAGGGAGCTTGAGGCAGGCTTGCATAAGAACAGGTGGATTGGTCTTTGCCTTTGCCCCTCGGACTCTGAAAGCCTCCTTGTGAGCTGCAGGGAGGGCAGGGGCAGGTTTGCTCTGGCAGTTTACAAGGGCTTGAAGGACAAACAGGCTGCTAAAGGGCACTTCCCTAAAGGCAGCACTTTAACGAGGGGGCTTTCCTGCCCCACCTCCACTGCTGCTTTCTGCTTTCTCCTGTAAAATTCTGCCTTGGTCCACCCCTCCAGAGGATTTGGCAAGGGCAGCTTCCCGTGGTAGAGTCATAGAATCAGTCAGGGTTGGAAGGGACCACAAGGAGCAGCCAGTTCCAACCCCCCTGCCATGCCCAGGGACACCCTACCCTAGAGCAGGCTGCCCACAGCCTCTGCCAGCCTGGCCAAAAACACCTCCAGGGATCTGGCCCCAAACCCCTCCCTGCAGGGGCAACCCATTCCAGCCTCTCACCACTCTCATGGTGCAGAACTTTCTCCTCACATCCAGTCTGAACCTCCCCACCTCCAGCTTTGCAGGGGGGAGTCCTGTCACTCTCTGAAAGCCTCAAAAGTCCCTCCCCAGCTTTTTTGTAGCCACTTTCAGATCCTGGAAGGCCACCAGAAGGTCCCCTGGGAGCCTCCTCTTCTGCAGCCTGCACAGCCCCAACTCTTTCAGGCTGTGCTCACAGCAGAGCTGCTGCAGCCCTCTGAGCATCCTCGGGGCCCTTCTCTGCACACCTCCAGCATCTCCACATCCCTCTTGTCCCAGGGGCTCCAGCACTGGATGCACTACTCCAGGTGGACTCTCAGCAGAGCACAGCAGAGGGGCAGAATCACCTCCCTGGCCCTGCTGCCCACACTGCTCCTGATGATCTTCTGCCAGCCTCACCACCTCCTCCTGCCCTCAGCCCTCAAGGTGCTTCCTCTGGGAGGTGATTCAGGCTGGGGGTGCCTGGGGAGGCAGGGGAACAGCCCTTAGGAGGGCTTGACTAAGGAGACAAAGAGTGCATGAAGTGGCAGGCTGGTGGGTGATGGAGCCTCTGCAGCCCTATGCAAAGGGCACTGTTTGCTCATGCAAAGCTGCCTGGGCAGGAAGGGGAGACAGCCCAGGTGTAGGAGATCTCCTGGCAGCTCTGCAGAGGTCACTGCAGGTCTCTTGTTTTGCACTGTGGATGGCCTAGGAAGTTTGAGACAGAAACAGCAGCTGGGAGTTGGCTTTCTCTGTGAGAGGCCTCCTGAGATGCAGAGATCACAGAATGTCAGGGGTTGGAAGGGACCCAGAGAGCTCATCGAGTCCAACCCCCACTCCTCCCCGTGTCAGTGCTTGGATGGTTCCCTGTGCTTTCCACTGCACTCTCTTCTGCCCGTGGCAAGAAGCTTGGCCAGAGCACTGCAGGAGTTTTGCTGCTGTCTGGTGTGAAGTCTGCATCCAGTTCTGGAGCCCCTGGGACAAGAGGGATGTGGAGATGCTGGAGGTGTGCAGAGAAGGACCACGAGGATGCTGAGAGGGCTGCAGAACCTCTGCTGTGAGCACAGACTGGAAGAGTTGGGGCTGTGCAGGCTGGAGAAGAGGAGGCTCCCAGGGGACCTTCTGGTGGCCTTCCAGGATCTGAAGGGGGCTGGGGAGGGATTTTTTAGGGTGTCAGGGAGTGAGAGGATTAGAGGGAATGGAGCAAAGCTGGAGGTGGGGAGATTGGGGCTGGAGGTGAGGAGGAAGTTGTTGAGCAGGCAGAGGCTGTGTGCAGCCTGATCTAGGGTAGGGTGTCCCTGGGCATGGCAAAGGGGTTGGAGCTGAATGATCCTTGTGGTGCCTTCCAACCCTGACTGATTTCTATGGATCTGCCTGGGCTCTGAGTATGATGCATCACCTCCCACAGCAGATGTGAAGCTTGGCCTTAGGAAGACAAAGGGCATTTAAAGTGCTGCTTGTTGCCTCCTTTGCTTCCCTTCAGCCAGGGATCAATGTGCAAGATGGGATTGGAACTTCCTGATCCTTGTGGTCCCTTCCAACCCTGACTAATTCTATGACTCTGTGATTTTTCCCCATCAGCTGCTCCTCCCAAGGGCTCCCTCCTGTCCAGATCCCTGCCCCAAGGGCTAATCTGCCTTTGCCTGTGTGCTGCTTTGGGCCTCATTGGAATATTTTAATGATTAAAAATTAGATTAGAGGCTGTGAAAAGCAAACACTGCTGATGCCTGCTTCATTCAGTGGTTTGCTGAGATGCACTAAAGCAAGGACACAAACATAGATAAGAGAGAGTGGCTCTGGTCTGAGCTCTGGCTCTTGGTCTCTCTCCCTCCCCTTGGCTTCCAGCTGGATCTGTGCAACCCAACTGATCAATTCTGCTTCTAACCTCCCACCTGCCAATCCTTTTAATTCAGCTTGCAAGTAAGGCAGACTCTGGGGTAAGGTTGGAAGGTGGGGGAAAGGTGGAAGGTTGGTTGGGAACCCCTCCTGAGCACTCTGATCTCTGGGGGGGGTTGTTGTATTTCTTGTGTTTTACTTTTAACTTGGCTATTTCTGTATCTGGCTGTAACTATTTGTCATCTATAGGAAATCTCTGCTTGCATCTTGTGCTGAGCTGTGACTGTAAAGCTTCAGCCCTTAACTTCCAGCTGGCTCAGCCTAGTCTGGGTGAATCCCAACGTGGTGGGGGGCAGGTAACTCCCAAACCATCACACCCTGCAGCCACAGATTGCATCAGGCTAGAAAGGACCCTCAAAGGTCATCTTGTCCACCCCCCCTCACACCCCTGCAATCAGCAGGGACACCTCCAACCAGAGCAGGCTGCACAAGGGCCACAGCAAGCCAGCATCATCTCTCCCCCCTAGTGAAGGAGGCTCTGACAGCTGCTGGTGCCTGGGACACGCAGGCAGAAGCCACCACCTCTGCCAACAACACCCTCTGCATGGCCTTGAGAAGGTTTCTGTCCAAACACAGCTCCTGGCAAAGGCAAACAAACCCTGGGCCAGGCTGCCAGCTGAGCTCCTGCCAGGCTGTGCTTGCATGCACAGGGCTCTGATCCCACCTGGGCAAACTCTGCTCCCCAGGAAGCTGTCACAAGCACTTACACCCCACTGCTGGTGTTTGTCATAGAGTCATAGAATCAGTCAAGGTTGGAAGGGACCACAAGGAGCAGCCAGTTCCAACCCCCCTGCCATGCCCAGGGACACCCTACCCTAGAGCAGGCTGCCCACAGCCTCTGCCAGCCTGGCCAAAAACCCCTCCCCTGGCCAAAAACACAGGAATGTGGCCCCAAACACCTCCCTGGGCAACCCATTCCAGCCTCTCACCACTCTCATGCTGCAGAACTTCCTCCTCATGTCCAATCTGAATGCCAACCTTGAACAGCTCCAGGGATGGGAGCAACCACAGCCTCCCTGGAGGGCTGGGGAGAGCTCTCTCAGTGTGCTGCTGACCCCCTTTAGAGAGCAATCATAACATATTAGCTAGGAAGCTGCTGCTCTGCGTTTGCTGGAGTTAATAAATGGTGCTGGAGAATAAATAGATGCTAAATTACATCTTGGCCAGCCAGAATTTTTCTCTCCTGCCTGTCAGGCCTATGTAATATTAATCACAGCCTGCTTTCAGATGCCCTCAGGGAGAGCTGGCAAACGGCTGCAGCAGTCACCCATGGCTCTGGCAGCTCATATTTGGGTTTTTTCTGTTTAATCAATGCCAAATAAATCTGCAGGCTCCTTAATCTGTGTAGCTGGGCTTGGTGTATCCAGGGAGTGACCTAATCGAATCCCAGTTTGCACCACCTCCTGATCACAGGTTCACAGGATGACTTGGATTGGAAGGGACCTCGGAGATCATCCACTTCCAACCCCCCCTGCCACAGGCAGGGACATCTCCCACCAGCCCCAGGTTGCTCAAAGGCTCATCCAGCCTGGCCTTGAACACCTCCAGGGAGGTTGTGGAGCACAGAAGCACAGAATGTGATCTTTGATCACATTCTGTGCTTCTGTGCTCCACAACCTCCCTGGGCAACCTGTGCCAGTGTCTCCTCACCCTCCCCTCTCTGTGCTCCACAACCTCCCTGGACAACCTGTGCCAGTGTCTCCTCACCCTCCCCTCTCTGTGCTCCACAACCTCCCTGGGCAACCTGTGCCAGAGTCTCCCTCACTCTGCCCTCTCTGTGCTCCACAACCTCCCTGGGCAACCTGTGCCAGTGTCTCCCTCATACTCCCTTTCTGTGCTCCATGACCTCCCTGGGCAACCTGTGCCAGTGTTTCCCCACCCTTACAGATGGGTTTGAACACTTAGGTTTCTGCTTTTCTGGCATCATTATAGCAGGGAAACATTCCTGTGTCTGTCAGTGAGCCCAGGGGAGGCCCCAAGAAGAAGATTTGCAGAGCAAAGCAGGACAAATCTCTCTGAAGGTGCAGCAGAGGCTGTTTGCTGCCCACTGCACGCTCCAGCCCCTTTGCTTGCTGTGAGAGAGCCCCAAGAGGAGGATTTGCAGAGCAAAGCAGGACAAATCTCCCCAAAGGTGCAGCAGAGGCTGTTTGCTGCCCACTCCACACTCCTTGCTTCGAGGGAGGCCCCAAGAGGAGGACTTGCAGAGCAAAGCAGGACAAGTCTACCCAGAGGTGCATCAGAGGCTGTTTGCTGCCCACCGCACACTCAAGTCCCTCTGCTTGCTGGGAGGGAGGCCCCAAGAGGAAGATTTGTAGAGCAAAGCAGGGCAAATCTCTCCAAAGGTGCAGCAGAGGCTGTTTGCTGCCCACTGCACATTCCTTGCTGGGAGGGAGGCCCCAAGAGGAAGATTTGTAGAGCAAAGCAGGATGAATCTCTCCAGAGGTGCAGCAGAGGCTGTTTGCTGCCCACTCCACACTCCAGCCCCTTTGCTTGCTGGCAGCAGCTACAAAAGCTTCTCCACTGGGACGTGCTCTGGAGTAGAGCTGCTTGCCAGCCTGCTCTGCAGGGTGAAGCACAGCCCCTTGCTGTCTCCCTGGCATGTGGAGCTGAGAGCCACCATGGTCTGTGCAGAGCTGTGAAGATGAACCACTCCAGCTCTGGCTGTGTCGGGTCTCATCACAACGGCGCCTGCAGAGCAGCTCTGGATGCTGCACCTCCTCTCTGCATCTGTAAGCAGGCTCCACTCTGAGTGCTTGCAGCAAGAGGAGGCTGTTCATGTCTTTGGGGTGACCCCCAAAGCGAGCAGGACACAATCTTCACGGAGCAAAGAAATGATGCTTTAACAGCCAGCACAAGGGCAATGCTTGGAATTGCCTTCCTGGGATTCACCTCCTTTTCCTGGCAGTAGCAGGAGGGGATATTGAGAGCTGAATGCAGGAGGAGTGTTTGTAGTGCTGCTGTTAGTGCCTTAAGGACTTCCTGCGCTGGAGGGCACCTCCAGACCCCTGCCTTTAACAGCTCCTGGTGACTGACAGATTGACAGATGGACTTGGAGCTCTGGGGCAAGGCTTTATCAGTCCTGACCGCGGTGATGATCTTTGCTTGTGGCCTTTTATCTCCAACTGACTTACTCCTCTCAACCTCTTAATCTCCAGGAGTGCTCGTTCTGGATGAAGTGGATTACCAGGCCTTAGTTTTCATTTCAGATGAGCAGCTGAGAGATGTTTATGCTGAGGAATGAGATTTGCTATCAGTACGTGGCTGGTAATAGAGTTTATCCTTCCTCTGGACCACCACCTCCCTCCCCTCTCCTCCCCTCCCTTCCACCTGCATTAGAAAGAGCAACTTCATTATTTTCTGGGTGAAAGAATCTGATTCGTTTGCTTTGTGCTGCTTTCAATAAACCTTGGCTAATAAACACTAATTGTTCTTAATGCCTTTAATTAATTACAGTCATTTCCACTGCCCCCTCCGTGTCTGGGCTTCATCGCCAAGGATCACCATGGCAACTTGCTCACCAGAGTGAACAGGGCACAGGCAGTGGTACCTTGGCCTTGGTGGTTCACTGCCAGCTCTGGGCTGATGGTTTGCACAGTGAGGAGCAGGAGATGGAAGTGTTTTGGTGGTGTGATAGGAGCTGTGAGCAGTTGATCAGTGTGCCTCACTTGGAGCTTTTTGTGCAACAAACATTCAGGTAGTAACGGGACTAGGGGGAATGGAGCAAAGCTGGAGATGGGAAGATTCAGATTGGATGTGAGGAGGAAGTTGTTGAGCATGAGAGTGGTGAGAGGCTGGAATGGGTTGCCCCTGCAGGGAGGTGTTTGGGGCCAGATCTCTGGAGGTGTTTTTGTCCAGGCTGGCAGAGGCTGTGGGCAGCCTGCTCTAGGGTAGGGTGTCCCTGGGCATGGCAGGGGGGTTGGAACTGGCTGCTCCTTGTGGTCCTTTCCAACCCTGACTGATTCTATGAATCTGCCTGGGCTCTGAGGGTGATGCATCACCTCCCACAGCAGTTGTGAAGCCTGGCCCGGCGGATGAGTGATGGAAGAGTGGTGAATGAGCGCTGGATGAGCGGTGGATGAGCGGTAAATGAGTGGTAGATGAGCGGTGGATGAGCGGTGGATGAGTGGTACTAGAGCGGTGGATGAGCGGTGGATGCGGAGCTGCGGATGAGCGGCAGAAGAGCGGTTGATGAGCGGTGGATGAATGGTACAAGAGCGGTGGATGAGCGGCGACAGAGCGGTGGATGAGCAGCGGCGGAGCGGTGGATGAGCGGTGGCGGAGCGGTGCGGAGCGGTGGCTCAGCGTCTGCGCTCCGCCGGGTGCCAGCAGAGGGCAATCGGTGACCGAGCAGCGCGGCCGCACCCGCGGGGACACACACCCTGTACCCACAGCCCTGCCCCTGCCTTCCATCCTCCGCCTCGCCTGCGCAGAAGTGGAGATTAAGAGCTTGAGAGAGGTTTCCCACGCAGTGCACCTGTGAATGTGCTCCCTCCCATAGGTGCTAGTCCGGATCCAGCAGCTCCTTGCTGCTCCTAAGCGCAGGGTGAGAGTGGGTCCCGAGTCGTGAGAGGGAGTCTCTGAGGCATGCATGGATCACAGCATGTGTAACCTGTGCTGGTGGGAGATGTCCCTGCCCGTGGCAGGGGCTTGGAACTGGGTGAGCTTTAAGGCTCTTTCCAACCCAAACTGTTGTGTGGATCCGTGGATCACTCCTTGATGTTTCTAAAAGCAGAGGATGGCAGGGGATGGAAGGGAGCCAAAGAGATCATCAAGTCCAACCCCCCTGCTGCAGCAGGACCAGACAATGCAGCTCAGGGCACACAGCAACACATCCAGACAGGCCTGGAAAGGCTCCAGACAAGGAGACTCCACAACCTCTCTGGGCAGCCTGTGCCACTGCTCTGGGACCCACACAGGCAAGAAGTTGCCTCTTGTGTTGAGCTGCAACCTCCTGTGCTGCAGCTTCCATCCATTGCTCCTTGTCCTATGGCAGGGAGCAGTGAGCAGAGCCTGTCCCCCCCCTCCTGACCCCCAGCCCTCACAGATTTAGAATCATTGATTAGATTCCCTCTCAGTCTTCTCTTTTCCAGCCTAAGCAGCCCCAGGTCCCTCAGCCTCTCCTCCTCAGGCAGTGCTGCAGTCCCCCAACCATCCTCGCAGCCTTCTGCTGGACTCTCTCAGTGTTTTCTTCTGAGCCTGCCCTGCAGAAGCAGGTGGATAGGCAGGACTTAGACCCTGGAATCCTCTCCCAGGGGAAGCAGTGGATTTCCCTACACTGGAGACTGAAAACTCATCTTGGCAGGGTGCTGGAGCAGCTCATTTTGACTCTACTGCCAGCTAGAGAGGTTGGAGCAGATGATCCTTGGGGTCCCTCCCAGCCTGGCATCCTGTGACTCTGTGCCTGCTGAGAGCAGCAGCACCAAAGCCATCCCCCACCCCACACACTCCTCCTGCTCAGAGCAGGGCTGGGCTGCAAAGCTTCTCTGCCATGCATTATTCACAGCTTTGCTGCAGAGGTTCTAAGTCAGTTGGCTTTGAAACATTAATATGAAGGGAAAAAAATGCTCTTAGGTTTTTTCTCCCCCTTTTCCAGTAGGCTTTGGGCAGGAGCCTTAAAGGGGCAGAATTTACAGGTTCATAGAATGGGTTGGGTTGGGAGGGACCTCAAAGCTCATCCAGTTCCAACCTGCCTGTGCCATAGGCAGGGACACCTCCCTCTAGAACAGGTTGCTCAAGGACTCATCCAGCCTGGCCTTGAACACCTCCAGGGAGGTTGTGGAGCACAGAAGCACAGAATGTGACCAAAGATCACATTCTGTGCTCCACAACCTCCCTGGGCAATCTGTGCCAGTGTCTCCTCACCCTCCCTCTGCACAACTTCCTCCTAACATCCAGTTTCAATCTCCCCTCTGCCAGTTCAAACCCATTCCTCCTCCTCCTGTCCTTACAAGACAGGTTCACAGAGTCATAGAATGGGTTGGCTTGGAAGGGACCTTAAAGCTCATCCAATTCCAACCCCCTGCCATGGGCAGGGACATGTCCCACCAGCCCAGGGTGCTCGACACCTTGAACACCTGGAGGGAGGGGGCTGAGTGCTCCCCCAGTGACTCCTCTGAGTCTGCTGTGGGTCCTGTGTCAACAGCAGCTGAGGGCCAAGGGCAGGAGCGTTTTGCAGTTGGCATTTTCAGTGGAGTGGGAAGAGATCAGGATATGATGCTAACCACTGTCTCTCCATCCCCCCCCCTCCCACAGCATGGTTTTCTCAGCCCAGCAGCCAGGGGAATCCAATTCTGCTTCTCTCCCTTGCTGTTTGGCATTTCTTCACAGGCCAGCGACTCTGAGATTTGGTGCTGCTGCTCTGTGTGTTTGTGTGGTGGTGGTGGGGAAACGAAATGAAAACACAGGGCAACAAATCAAGGAGCAATTGCTTCAGCACCTTCTGATGAACTCCCTGCAGCTGAACAGGAATTTCTGCAGCGAGCAGCATGCACACACACACACACAGAGACATTTTTCACCTGGAGTTGGTTGCAATGGGTAGCAGAGTAATAGCAAAGGCACCAAGCTTCCAGACAAGCACTCTGGATTTTATGGCAGAAATAGAACTTGTGATCAGCAGGAAAGAGCAGAGGAACTCTTGTCATGAAAAACATGGGTTGAAGAAAATATTTAAGANGAAATAGGATATTCTATAATGATAATGAGCGTGCAACAGATCTGAGTTGAAGGCACATCTCAGCAGCTGGAGGAAAGTCATCATCTGCTGTCAGCCTTGGCTGTGCCTTCCTCTAGCTCAGCAGCCTGCAAAGTTCTCACCAGTGCCTCTGCCTTGCAAAGCAGCTCGGCCTCCTGAGAGCTCCCTTAGCGTGGTGTCTGAGAAAAACCACACTTGCCTCTGATTCCTGCTTGTGGAACAACCACGGGGAGGGCTTGATTTGCTTGCCTTCCTTCCTTCCTTCCTTCCTTCCTTCCTTCCTTCCTTCCTTCCTCCCTTCCTCCCTCCCTTCCTCCCTCCCTTCCTCCCTTCCTTCCTCCCTTCCTCCCTTCCTCCCTTCCTCCCTCTCTTTCTTTCCTTCTTTCCTTCCTTCTCTCTCTTTCTCTCCTTCTCTTACTCGTTCTCTCTCTCTTCCTCTCTTTTCTTCTCTCTTTCTCTTTTTTCTTTCTTTTAAAATTAGTTTCTAAGGCCAACCTCAACACAGCTGAATTCATTTCTCATCATCAAACTCCTAAGGCTGACCACAGAACAGCTGAATTCGTTTATCATCATCAAGCTCCTAGGGCTGACCTCAAAACAGCTGAATTCACTTATCATCATCATCCAACCCCACCCTTGCCTCACCTGGAAGTGATTAGGGGCTGCATTTATTGCTAGGGAGGGAGAGCCCTTGCCTTGGCTCTGCTGAGGAAAAGTTGGTCAGATCACCCCAGACATGGGTGGTGGAGGAGGAAGAGGGATGGTTTGGTGCTGTCTGCGAGGTTTCAGTCACCAGTCAAGACATCAAAGTGGTGAGTAATATTTCTCAGCTTCTAATTCCAGCTAGAGTGATGGGCTAGCAGAAATGAACCCACAAAACTGGAAGCCTCAAGAATGAGGATGTCTAAGAAAGGGAAAGCACTTGCTGGTGGCCCTGGAGAGCTGCTTTTGGTCTTGCTTTGGCAGGCACATCTGGCAGGGCTTTCGGAGCTGCCTCTCCTTTAGGTCAGCCTGGAAAGAAAGTGATGCCCCAAGTGACCTGTGCTCTGGGGGAGTCCTCACTGCCAGCCCTGCAGCTCCCATTTCCACCCCTCTCAGCAGGCTCCTGGCACCGATGCTCTGAGGGTGCTACTCATCCTCCCTTGCAACTTGCCTAATTCTGTGACTCTCTGCTTCTGTGCCACCGAAGCAGAGTGCAGCAGGACGAGCAGTAAAAATATCCCAGTCGTTAGAGCAGCTTGCAATTTCCTCTCTGATTCACAGCCTTAAAAACAACCATAAAAATAAAAAAATTTTTAAAAAGGGAAAAAAAAAAGCTGCTTTTACCCCCCCCTCTATCCCCCACCCCTCAGCTCCACCAGTTTAAGAGGCAGCGTTTTCTGTCTGGGAAGCCTGAGGAGGAAATTGTTACTCTTAAGAGCCTTATTGCTTCTTAATGGAGGTAATTAAATGGATCTAAGTAAGCTGTGAGAATAGTCTGGGGCCGGAGAGTGTCTGTGTGCATATTCCATGCTCTGAATGCAACGCCCAGGTTAATAAAAGGATTGATGTTAGACAGTGTCTGGGGTGGGGGTTTGGCTCTTGAGGCTGCAGTCAAGACAGTTGCTTCCTTTGAGCTTTCCTCTCGCTATCCCCTAGCTAAAAATAACCCGGGCTGACACTTGCGGTAGTGCAGCTGCTGTGCAACAGCCTTGGATGCCTCAGAGGCAGCCGAAATAGCTGAAGGGTTGGGGGGACCCAGGTTGGTATCTTGCTTCTGACTGAGGCAAAGGAAAGCAGAGTGAAAGCAAACAGCTGGAGCAGAGGAAGGAGAGGAGCTGTATGAAGAGGTAGCACCACAGGGTACTGTGCCTGCAGCTCCTTGGGTGCTGAGTTGCTCTGGGATGCTGCAGTCACCAGCTGGGGTGTGGGTGATTCTGGGTTGAGCTCTTTCTCTCTTGCTCTTCTGCCTGTTTAATGTGGGTGCTTGTTGGGCTTGGGAATGTGAGTTTAAGACATCACCAAAGAGAGCTGAGTGTGGAGAATTTTGTGGATGAATGGTTAAAATGGAAAGGACATGACTGTGTGGAAAGCATAACTGAGGAATGGCTAAGAGAAAGAGGACATGACACCATAAAGCTAATTGGGGTTTGAAAGGAGCACTGACTCTCAGCAGGGTCACAGTGACCTCGAGCACAGATGTTGTTTAGAATAGGGGATGTTGAAACAGCTAAGAAAGAGAATCTTGAAACAGCTTGGTATGCTAAAAGATAAAGAAGTGTTAACTGCATTTAACCGCAAAAATGTGTTTTTCTCGCATCTACGCCAATTGCCTACTAACCAATCATGAGCTCAGCTTTTGCAATATGTATTAGCTAATTAAGAGTGTTATAAAATAGAGTGCTGTGCCTTAATAAAATTGAGACTCGCGAGAAAACGCCTTGTGAGCTTGTCTCCCGCGATTCTCCGACATCTGGTGCCCGAAGCAAGGACCGACCTCGGCTGGACCAAGATCGGCGGGGAGTAAGGCGTCTTGGGGGAGTTGTGGTGGAGTTCGGGTCCTGCAGCTAGAGGGACGGCAAAAAAGAGCGACGGAAAGAGGATCGCTCCGTGCCTCGGGTGACTGTGATAGACGAGCCTGACCGATTACGTGCTGCCAGAAACCTGGAGGGGCTAGCAACGGTACCGACCTAAGTATGGACAGGCAAGCAGCACAGGATTTATTCAAGGCGTTTTTATGTAAACGTAATATTAAGGGTTTTGATGTAGAAAAAGATTTAGGTGGGTTGATAGATCATGCATGCTCTTACGGCTTTTTTAAGGATCTCCATAGTATTCATGAATTGTCTCAGTGGCGTGCCTATGGGGACAAATTACATGAGCTCTGTATTGATGATGGTAAGCCTGCTACGAAAATGAGTAAGCTTTGGATGTTAGTTCGGAATGAGTTGCTAATGTCTCAGGCAGAAAAACGGGCAGCGGAGCAGGTTAAAGTGGTTCAGGAGCGTAACCGCAACTATGATGGCTCGGCCTCCTTATACCCCTCAGCTCCTAACCCCCCAGTTTTTGCCACAGTTGAAATTCCTCCGAGTGCGGCTGCCTCAGCACTGCCCCTGCCAGTGATGCCCCCTGAGCTGCCTCCCGAGCCTCCCCCCTCTCCCCTTGATGTCTCCATAATTGCTGCTTGTCCGCCGTCGAGACAGCCGCAACAAGAGTCTGCCCTTGCCAGCCACGCTCAGGTCTCTAGCGGTGAGCCTGTCCCTGGGGCAGACTCTGACCTTGTGGAGGCCATGGCACGACAGCACTGAGAGCTGTGGGCTGCTCTTGCTCAAGAGGGCATGGAGAAGGGAGATTTGGACATGTTGACAGCAGCCAGGGAGAACCTCTCTTTTCCCGTTCCTTTTGTTCCTAACCCTCAGGGTGGCGTTACGGCTCAGGTTAAAAATTTGGATTGGAAGTTGTTGGCTCAACTGCGTGCAACAGTGGCAAGCTATGGGGTTAGCAGCGAACCTGTAAAGCAGATGTTAGAATATATTTTTAATGCTTTTACCCTTTTGCCGGCTGATATAAAAGGCATTACGAAACTTATGTATACGCCACATCAGAGACTGCTTTTTGAAGCAAGGTGGAGGGAGGAGGCTCAAGCAAGTGTGGCTCAGAATAGGCCACAGGGTGATCCTCTTGCAGATTTGACCCTAGATGAGCTATTGGGCCAAGGTCAGCAGTCCTGTGTAGAAACTCAAGCAGCAATGGGTCCGGCGAAGTTGAGGGAAGTGACAGCGGTAGCAAAACGAGCTATCGACAAGGTCAGAGCCCCAGGAGGTATCCCTATGTATATGAGGCTCAAGCAGGGTCGCCAAGAGTCTCTAGGGTCCTTTGTGGATAAGATAATGGAAGCAATTGCTAGGGCTGGGGTGGAGGATCATGTGCAGGATGCTCTCTTAAAGCAATGTCTGTTACAAAATGGGAATCATACTACGAGAAGTTTGATCACTCAGACACCTGGGGATTGGACAGTCCAGGGATTATTAGAAAAGGCCGCCACGGTGCCCACAGGCCCTCAGGCGTTTTTAGTACAGGCACTTGACAAG
>VWZI01004921.1:113670-125206 GCA_013396835.1 Psilopogon haemacephalus
TTTTTTTTTTTTTTTTGCCTTTTGACAACCTGGAAGCACAGTTCCTTCAGCCAGAAGAGGAAACCTCTGATTTATAATCTGAACTTCAAGCCCAGGGTTATATTTTTGCCCCAGCCAGTTTTTGAAGCTGACATGATGGGGAGAGAGCTACAGAAAAGCTGGGGAGAGACTCCTTAGGCTACCAGGGAGTGACAGAACTAGGGGGGATGGAGCAAAGCTGGAGGTGGAGAGATTCAGACTGGAAGTGAGGAGGAAGTTGTTGAGCATGAGAGTGGTGAGAGGCTGGAATGGGTTGCCCCTGCAGGGAGGTGTTTGGGGCCAGATCCCTGGAGGTGTTTTTGGCCAGGCTGGCAGAGGCTGTGGGCAGCCTGCTCTAGGGTAGGGTGTCCCTGGGCATGGCAGGGGGGTTGGAACTGGCTGCTCCTTGTGGTCCCTTCCAACCCTGACTGATTCTGTGATCCTTGTGGTCCCTTCCAACCCTGACTGATTCCACAGTTCTATGGCAGCAAGGTGTTGAGTATCAGCACCAGATTTGACTCAACCTGCGCCAGAAGTTAAATCTCCTCAGATTGTGGGAGGGTTTAGATCACTGTCAGGTACTGACAGGACAAGATAGAAGGAGAACAGGGCCACAAAGACTGATCAGAGGGCTGGAGAAGCTCTGCTATGAAAACAGGCTGACAGAGTTGGGGCTGTTCAGCCTGGAGAGGAGAAGGCTCCAGGGAGACCTCAGAGCTGCATTTATCTGAAGGGGACCTACAGGCAGGCTGGGGAGGGACTGTGCAGAAGGGCTTGGAGTTATAGGATGAGAGGCAATGGTTTGGAGCTGGAGCAGGGCAGAGTTAGGTTGGACATCAGGAGGGAGCTGTGCACAGTGAGGGTGGTGAGACCCTGGCCCAGGCTGCCCAGGGCTGTGGCTGTGTCCCTATCCCTGCAGCCATCCAAGCTCAGCCTTGCTGTGTCCCTGTGCAGCCTGCTCCAGCTGGAGTTGTCCCTGCTGCCTGCAGGTGGCTTGCACAAGATGATCTTTGAGGGTCCCTTCCAGCTTAGTGGAGTCTGTGAGAACAGCAGCAGCAGCTGCAAAGCAAAGCAAACCTCCATCTGCAGCAGCAGGCAGGGAAGAGAAGTGGAAATGCATCTCTGGAGGGGGTGTGTGTGTGATGTGTGAGGCCACACTGAGTGCTCCTGTAAAGCTGCTAGCTGGGATCTCCTAGCAAACAGCTTCTGGAAGGAAAAAAACAAAAACCCAAACAAAAAAACCCCAACCCAATCAAGTAGATGGTGGATTCTGTCCATAAATTACCTGCTTTAAAAGCAGACCAACGAACGAGGTCCAGGCAGGCACAGGGCAGTGGCTGGGGGAAGCTGCTCAGCATAGAAAGGAGTTGATTAATCCACTGATAGGGATTGTGCAGTTCATTAAGCAAGCACAAGGCCTCTCAGTTCCCTCAGTGGCATCCTGGTGGCCCTGCTTGGGGTTTCTTGCACGGAACAGTTGCTGGGGATGTCTGTCAGAGCAGCAGGGCTGAGCAGAGTTTGCTCGTGCAGAGGGGACTGGGCAGAGTGTCAGGGGCTGGGAGGGACCTCCAAAGCTCAGCCAGTCCGAGCCCCCTGCCAGAGCAGGATCTCCTAGAGCAGAGCATGCAGGAACACAGCCAGGGAGGTTCTTGAATATCTGCAGAGAAGGAGACTCCACAGCCTCCCTGGGCAATCTGTGCCAGGGCTCTGTCACCCTCACAGGGCAAAAATTTCTCCTCATGTTTACAGGAGGGGCAGGAGAGCCTCTCTCAATCTACTCACCACAGCCCTTTTGGTACACCCCAGATTGGCATTGTCCCTCCTGGCCACCAGAGAACTTTGCTGCCATATTCTCACCCTCCCATCCACCAGCACCCCCCAGATCCCTTTCCCCTTTGCTGCCTTCCAACAGCTCAGTCCCCAACCTATCCTGATACCTTGAGCTGGGCTAGCTCAGCAAAGGACCTCCCTTTACAGCTTTTAATGCCAGCAGGAATCTCCTCTGGAGAACTCTGAGGGGTTCCTGTAGCATGAGGTCTCTGGTAGCACTTTGTGATGTTATTACAGTGCAGGATTCTGACACATTCAGCTCCCAGATGTCTCTGGGATGTGCTGATCCCTGCTGCTCTGAGTCTGAGCAGGGCTGGTTATTATCTGGGGAAGCCCTGGTGTTGTGTTTGGCCTCAGCCTTGCTGCCTTTAGGTCTCCACTGGAGAGAAAGGGGAGGAAATGTGCAGCTGCAGATAGAGGGGGGGGAAAGTAAACTTCCTGGAAGATTAAATGCTGAAGATGTGCCTGAGCTCTCTAGCTCTGGCTGGCACTTTCTCCTGGGATTTGCTGTGCTGCAGAGCAGCCTCCTCTTCCTCCTGCCTGGGAAGCTGGGGCTGAGGTTTCACACTCTAAAGATGGGAGAAGCCAAGAGTGGCATTTCCCTCTTGCCAGGATTAGGACAAGGCTGGCAGAGTGGTTGCCAGCAGCACGAGAGCTGCTGCGTGGTTCAAGGATGCTCTGCAGCTTGTTTCAGCTGCTCTGTTGGATTTCACTGGGTGGTCTCCCTCTGGGACACAGCTTGATGCAAAAGCTGCTGCTGTGCCTGGAGAAGTCACTCTGACTGTAGCTAGAAGCTGTCAGGAGTGCAGCACAGGCAGGCAAAGGAGCCTGTCCAGAGAAGGGCCCCGAGGATGCTCAGAGGGCTGCAGCAGCTCTGCTATGAGCACAGCCTGAAAGAGTTGGGGCTGTGCAGGCTGGAGAAGAGGAGGCTCCCAGGGTCCTTCTTGTGGTCTTCCAGGATCTGAAGGGAGCTACAAAAAAAAAAGCTGGGGAGGGACTTTTTAGGCTCTCAGGGAGTGACAGGACATGAGGGAATGGAGCAAAGCTGGAGGTGGGGAGATTCAGCCTGGAGGTGAGGAGGAAGTTGTTGAGCATGAGAGTGGTGAGAGGCTGGAATGGGTTGCCCCTGCAGGGAGGTGTTTGGGGCCAGATCCTTGGAGGTGTTTTTGTCCAGGCTGGCAGAGGCTGTGGGCAGCCTGCTCTAGGGTAGGGTGTCCCTGGGCATGGCAGGGGGAGGTTGGAACTGGCTGCTCCTTGTGGTCCCTTCCAACCCTGACTGATTCTAGTCCTGTGGCTGCTCTATGGTCTCCCTGAAGCCTTCTCTTCTTCAGGCTGAAGAGTCTCAATTCCCTCAGCCTGTTCCTCTAGTGGAGGTTCTACAGCCCTCTGAACATCTTCATGGCCTTCTCCAGACCTGCTCCAGCAGTTCCATGTCCTTCTCCTCCTGCTGGGGGCACCAGAACTGGACATGATGCTCCATGAGAGCTTCACATCTTTGCATGCAGAAGGCTTAGCCCTAGGACCAGTGATGCTGGTGGTCTGGGATGAGATAAATCAGGAAAGCAGAAGTTTGGAAAGCAGAGGCTCAGCTTTCCTAAGCCCTGAGTGTAAATTACCAAGGGCTGGGCTCTCAGTAGCTCATATTTCAGCAGAATTGGTGTGCTTGGAGACAAAGTTAATTAGGCAGTTAAAAAGTCCTATCAGAGCTAGGAAAATATCATCCATAAATATCTCTGCTGCCTCATTAGCCACTAGGGCAGAGAAGGGTGAGGGAATCGATTGATTGAAATAAGAAACAACCACAACAAAGCAACAGCAACAAGGAGGAAGATCCAAGACCATTCAGAGATCTCTATCCACAGCTTGGCTCGTTAGGACCATCTTGGGTTGCTTTTTCTCTCTCAGAATCCTCACTCCTAAGAGGTATTTCTGAACTGAGGAACAATTCTTAACACCTCCAGTGTGAGGTGTCCCTGCCCATGGCATGGTGGGGTTGGAACTGGATGATCCTTGTAGTTTTCAGCCTGGAGAAGAGAAGGCTGCCAGGAGACCTTGGAGTGGCCTTGCAGGATCTGAAGGGGGCTACAGGAGGAGGAGGAATGGGTTCAAACTGGCAGAGGGGAGATTGAAACTGGATATTAGGAGGAAGTTGTTTGGAGTGAGGGTGGTGAGACACTGGCACAGGTTGCCCAGGGAGGTTGTGGCTGCTCCCTCCTCCCTGGAGGTGCTCAAGGCCAGGTTGGATGAGGCCTTGAGCAACTTGTTCTAGTGGGAGGTGTCCCTGCCTATGGCACAGGGGGGTTGGAACTGGCTGAGCTTTGAGGTCCCTTCCAACCTAAACCATTCTATGATTCCTTCCAACCCTGACTGATTCTATAATGTCTCCCTGGAATGTCTCTTTGGAGATGTTCAGGACCCACCTGGATGTGTCTGTGTGTGATCTGGTACAGGTGATTTTGCTGTGGGGGGTGGTGTGGGGTGTTGGACTGGGTGGGGTGTGGACTGGGTGACCATCTGAGGGCTCTTCCAGCCCCTAACACTCTGTGACTCTGTGAATAATAGCACAAAGATGGGAACTGCTCCGTGCCTGCTTTATGGAAAAACCTGCTCCTCTTCTCCCAGTGCCTGAAGGGATCCTCCAGGAAGGCTGCAGAAGGACTTTTGATGTGGATGTCTGGAGCAAGGCCAAGGGGGAATGGTTTGGGGCTGAGGGGCTGCAGGGTTAGGCTGGGTCCAGGGGCTCACAGTGATGTAGGACACCACACAGCTGCCTTGGCAAGCCCACAGCAGGATGCTGTGGGAGGTGTCCCTGCTAGAGCTGGATGATCTCTGAGGTCCCTTCCAACCTAAACCCTTCTGTGCCCCCTCCTCCTCCCTTTACCTCTGGCCTGCACACACTCCTGAGCTGCCCTTTCAGAAAGCATCAGCCCATGACAAGCCAGAGTGACAGAACCAATCTAATCCTCTGGAAACAACATTTCCTTGGCTTGAGCTCCCAGGGGCAGTTTGGAAAGGGTGGAGGTGTGGAGGAGGGGAGAGAGAAGGGAAGAGAGCTGGCAAGGAAAAGAACAGTACAATCTCCTCCTGGGGGCAAACTTCACAGCGAGGCAGCAGAACAATGAATCCCAAGGAGGGGGAAAAAACCAAAAATCATCACTCAACCCACTTCCATGACTTTTGCTGCTTTCCCTTCTTAAAAACCAAAATAAATAAAGGGCAGGCCAAGAGCTACACTGCTGCAAAATGAAGCAGGAGCCCAGCACTGATGCTCTTGACTCCCTTACAGGAGTGCCTCTCAATGCAGCTCCCCTGCTAGTTGAGCACAAGAGTTAGGAGAGGTCCCAAACTCACACAAGAAAGCATTTCTCAGTGTCTTCAGTGGTACAGAGAAGGTAGGACTTCACCCAAGGAGCTACGTGGGCTTTGCATCCAGGCTCGAGCAGCAATTTCTCAGCCTAGCCCAGAAAAGAGACAGCAAACAAGCCTGGTTCCCTGGAGAGACAGAGAGAGAAGCCACAGATATTTCTATTTCAAGTAAAACCAAACTCCAGAGGCAAGAGACAAATGAAAAAGGGCAAAGAAAACAATCCCTCAAGCCACAGAAAGGGACACTCAGACTTGGACCAGCAGCAAATATAGTTGAAGTTGCAGCCAGACTGACTCTGTCAGCCCAGAGCTCTCTCAGCCACTGCAGAGAGGCTGCCAAGAGTCTCCTCACTGTGCACTGAAGCAACTCCTGCAAAGGATGCTTGACCCTGTGCTGGGCACTTGCTTTGTGTAGAAAGTGAGATCCTGGATGTGTTCCTGTGTAACCTGAGCTAGGTTGTCAGGTCCTGCTCTGGCAGAGGGGTTGGATTTGATGAGCTCTTTGGGTCCCTTCCAACCCCTGACATCTGGTGAGCCTGTGATGCTACGGCAGCTGGTGTGCTGGGGACAGCAAAGCCCAGGTGCTGGAGGCTTGCACAGGTTCTGCAGGGTTCTGGAATGCTGCATCCAGTTCTGGAGGCCCTGGGACAAGAGGGATGTGGAGATGCTGGAGGTGTGCAGAGAAGGGCCCCGAGGATGCTCAGAGGGCTGCAGCAGCTCTGCTGTGAGCACAGCCTGAAAGAGTTGGGGCTGTGCAGGCTGGAGAAGAGAAAGCTCCCAGGGGACCTTCTTGTGGCCTTCCAGGATCTGAAGGGGGCTACAGAAAAGCTGGGGAGGGACTTTTGAGGCTGTCAGGGAGTGACAGGACTGAGGGGAATGGAGCAGAGCTGGAGGTGAGGAGATTCAGATTGGGTGTGAGGATGAAGTTGTTGAGCATGAGAGTGGTGAGAGGCTGGAATGGGTTGCCCCTGCAGGGAGGTGTTTGGGGCCAGATCCCTGGAGGTGTTTTTGGCCAGGCTGGCAGAGGCTGTGGGCAGCCTGCTCTAGGGTAGGGTGTCCCTGGGCATAGCAGGGGGGATGCTCCTTGTGGTCCCTCCCAACCCTGACTGATTTCTATGATTCTAATTAAGGCTTTATTTACGCAGAAGCAAACATTTGGGTCGAGGGCTCAGCTTCCTGCTTTCCTGCTGCTTGATATACGAGGCTGGGGGGGGGGAAGCAAGGAGGATTTTGCTTTGCCGTTCTTAACTTGGCAACTGAGAGGCTTCCCTTCAGCAGCATATGCTGAGGGTTAGTGGAGATTACCAAACCTTCACACACAGAGCAGCTGCCAGAGTGGTTGCTCATGTGACTGTAGGCATCGCTCCTGGCAGATTCCACAACCCTCTGAGGATGCCTGGGAGATGACTCAAGCCTGGGAGATGAGTTCAAGCTCAGGGCGCTGCCTGGAACGCAGGGAGGTGGATTCTAGGAGCTGGTACAATCTGTTATGTAAAGCAGACTCCTGCCAAAACCATTAGCACCTTCCTCTGCAGTGGGAGGGTGAGGGAAGCTGGAAGCAAGGGGAGGTGGCAGAGGGTTCTGATTTAATGAGTGGGAATCCCATGCTGGAGCAGCAGCAGCAGCAGCTGTGCCAGGCTCTCCTCCTGCCTGTGCCTGGGTCTCCACACAGCAGGGACATTGTCTGCCCTCCTGCTTTTGACAAGCAGGCAGCCTCCTTTTTAGCTTAGACTCCCACCCTGGATGTGCCCAGCTGGAATTCTGCTTGCAGACATCCGTGCTGTAAAAGCGATTTAAAATAAGCCTGCAAACAAGGTGGGGAAAGGGAAGAAAATCAAAGAGGGGAGGAAGGAAAGAAGAAAAAAAAAATTATTGCAGTGTAGCAAAGGCAAATATTACTTTTTGTTTGTTTGTTTGTTTGTTTGCTCTGAATGATTTCCAAGTTTTGCCATAGAAAATGTGGACTGGAGCAAATGTTTCCATTTCAACAAGCCTCTGCTATGTACTTCTTGGAAAGAGCTTGGTTGAGAAGGAGAATATTAGCTGAAAAAAAACCCCCCAAAAATACAACATTAAACAACCACAGGCTATGTAATAATAGGCACTGCAGCTGCAGGAAAAAAACTGCTCTGGCCCTGTCCTGTTTTCCTATGAGCAGGGCCAGAGCAGTTTTGTTTTGCTCTGGACCAATCCACAGAAGTGTGATTAGGAAGTTTGGCTTCCAAGCTGCTCTTCAGCAGCTGTGCCCATTGAAAAAAACAAAAAAAGAAAAGAAAAGAAAAAAATTAGATCCCTCTTGTTTCTTCCCTGCCTGTTGTCTCTCTTTCAAGCACGTCCACTGCCCATCAGCAGGATGCAAGCACAGCACAGCAGGCAGGCTGCAAACACCTAGGAGCAATCAATGGCATCATTCTTCTGCTGGAGAATGGAGCCAGGACCATTCTGTCTGCTCCTCTGGTAGCTTGTGGCTGCCTGGTGCTGTGCTCCTTCTCCAAGTGAATGTGATTGCTCTGAGTGAAGCATTAGAGCCTGGGCTGCAGCAGGAGCAGTGTGGGCAGCAGGGCCAGGGAGATGATTCTGCCCCTCTGCTGTGCTCTGCTGAGAGCCCACCTGGAGTAGTGCATCCAGTGCTGGAGCCCCTGGGACAAGAGGGATGTGGAGATGCTGGAGGTGTGCAGAGAAGGGCCCCGAGGATGCTCAGAGGCTGCAGCAGCTCTGCTGTGAGCACAGCCTGAAAGAGTTGGGGCTGTGCAGGCTGGAGAAGAGGAGGCTCCCAGGGGACCTTCTGGTGGCCTTCCAGGATCTGAAGTGGGCTACAAAAAAGCTGGGGAGGGACTTTTGAGGCTCTCAGGGAGTGACAGGACATGAGGGAATGGAGCAAAGCTGGAGGTGGAGAGATTCAGCCTGGAGGTGAGGAGGAAGTTGTTGAGTATGAGAGTGGTGAGAGGCTGGAATGGGTTGCCCCTGCAGGGAGGTGTTTGGGGCCAGATCCCTGGAGGTGTTTTTGTCCAGGCTGGCAGAGGCTGTGGGCAGCCTGCTCTAGGGTAGGGGGTCCCTGGGCATGGCAGGGGGGTTGGAACTGGCTGCTCCTTGTGGTCCCTTCCAACCCTGACTGATTCTATGATTCATCCTCATTGTTGCTCTGCTCTGCACCTGGCACCACATCAGAACTGCTGTTCCCAGGCTGGCTCAGGAGTGTGGCTGCTGAGAGCAGGGGCAGTTTCTCACACCTGCTGGGGCAATGCCTGGAGCTTGCACAGGGTTGAGAGGAGGCTGCCAAGCAGTGTGCTGTGGAAAATGCTTTCACCCCATCCCGAGGGGGAAGGGGAAGCATTTCAGCAGCAGCTACCACTGCTAGGGCACAACAGGATGCACAGCAAGTTCAGCCTGGGAGCTTTTTTTGGGCTTAGCTGGGATCTTTAGCCTGAAAACTGTGCTCTTTAACCTGAAAGCTGTGCTATTCAATCTAAAAGACACCACTTGATTTCTCTTCCCTGACTCTGGCAACGATCAGGGCAGCTTAATTCATAAATCAGGGCAGCTTAATTCATAAATCAGGGCTATCAGTGGCAGCAGGCAGCAGGCTCTGACCCTGCTGTGTGCTGTTTTCTCCCTCACTCTTAATTTAGGGCACAAAGGAACCAGGTACAGGACAAAAGCAGGCACAATTTTATGGCCTTTTGGTGTGCAGCTGCTCTAATTTTAGTTCTCCAAGTCAGCTGCCTTATAATTAAGGCTTTGAGCTGCCCTTTTCTTTTTTTTTTTCCTCTCCTTCTCTTTTGCTGTGCCTCCCCTCTCTGAGGTCGAGTTTAGCAGGAGCAAAATAAATAAGAACGCTCTGAAGATCAGCTCCAAAATTGTACCCTTAGCAAATGCAGGGTTTAGAATGCCTGCTGTGGTTCCCCCAGGCTCTCCCACAGCTCCTGCCTTCATCTGAGTTAAGGGCAGCACTAGAAATAAACACAAATAATGCTGCAGCTCCAAGCAGTCAGGTTCAGGCACTGAGCAGTGGCTCCAAAACCCAAATCTGATGCTTTGACCTGGTCAGCCTTGATTTTGCAGGAGGTACTGGGGGCAGTTTTGGGCTACTCACTCCAAGAGTCAGAGAATCATCAGACAGGGTTGGAAGGATCAGCCAGTTCCAACCCCCCTGCCATGCCCAGGGACACCCTACCCTAGAGCAGGCTGCCCACAGCCTCTGCCAGCCTGGACAAAAACACCTCCAGGGATCTGGCCCCAAACACCTCCCTGCAGGGACAACCCATTCCAGCCTCTCACCACTCTCATGCTCAACAACTTCCTCCTCATCTCCAAACTGAATCTCCTCACCTCCAGCTTTGCTTCATTCCCCCCAGTCCTGTCACTCCCTGATAGTCTATAAAGTCCCTCCCCAGCTTTTTTGTAACTCACTTCAGATCCTGGAAGGCCACCAGAAGGTCCCCTGGGAGCCTCCTCTTCTCCAGCCTGCACAGCCCCAACTCTTTCATTCTGTCCTCACAGGAGAGGTGCTGCAGTCCTCTGTCCTGAAGAAGGACATTGAAGGGCTGGAGCAGCTCCAGGGAAGGGCAACAGAGCTGGGGAAGGGTCTGGAGAAGAGGGCTGGGGAGGAGCAGCTGAGGGAGCTGGGGGTGTTGAGTCGGGAGAAGGGGAGGCTGAAGGGTCAAGATGAAGGGCCTGGGTTCTTTTTGGTGAGGTGAGTCAAGATGAAGAGGGCAGGTTCTTTTTGGTGGGTTGGGTCAAGAGGAAGGGCCTGGGTTCTTTTTGGTGGGGTGGGTCAAGATGAAGGGCCCAGGTCCTTTTTGGTGGGGTGGGTCAAGAGGAAGGGCCCAGGTCCTTTTTGGTGAGGTGGGTGAAGATGAAGGGCCCAGGTTCTTTTTGGTGGTGCCCAGTGACAGGACAAGGGTCAACACATACCCAGGAAGTTCCACATCAGCGTAAGGAGAAACTTTGGTGGGCAGGCTGCCCAGAGAGGCTGTGGAGTCTCCTTCTCTAGAGATTTCCTTGCCCCATTTGCATGCATCCTTGTGTGAGCTGCTCTGGGTGATCATCTCTGCATCCAACCCCTGCCATTCTCCGCTCTGCAACCCCCAAGTTCCAAGTGCTGTGGAGAGCAGCCTAAAGCTAAAGCAGGTAGCAGGTGAAGCCAGGTGTATCCTACAGCCTTCAGTTCAATCTGCAGCAGTGCATTCCGTGCCAGGAGCAGCCGTGCATGGCCATAAATTATTGGCAGGGATGATTAATTGCCTGGCATTAGCGCCGCATTCTCCAGTGGAATTAGCACTTCAGCCACGCCGCAAGAACATATTTCATCTCTTCTCCCCATCCCCCCACCAAGAAAGCAGCACCTCCTTAGGTGTTAATCAAGCCCTCCATTAATCAGGGCAAGGTGCCATAATTGTGATTGCAGTTAGGAATCAATTAATGCTCGACTTAAAACAAAGCCCCCAGGGGGAAGCGATTGGCGCAGCCCCAAAGAGGCAAATCGAATATTTGGGCCAGCAGCAGGAGTGTCTCCTGGTTTTGTGTCTTATCTAACACAGCTTTCCTTTGGAACACCAGCTCTGGTGAGCAAAGTCTGCTTTGTTATCACAGCATCAGTCAGGGTTGGAGGGGACCACAAGGATCACAGCATCAGTCAGGGTTGGAGGGGACCACAAGGATCACAGCATCAGTCAGGGTTGGAGTGGACCACAAGGAGCACCCAGTCTGGAGGAGCTCTGATTCTGCTGGACTCTGCCTTTGGATTAATAATGCACCAGGCAGGGTTACAGCTTCCCACCTTTGTCAAGCATGCAGATGCAGCACTCCCCCCTAAACCCCATGTAGAATCATAGAATCAGTCAAGGGTGGAAGGGGCTACAAGGATCACAGAATCAGTCAGGGCTCGGAGGGACCACAAGGATCACAGCATCAGTCAGGGTTGGAAGGGACCACAAGGATCATAGAATCAGTCAGGGCTCAGAGGGACCACAAGGATCATAGAATCAGTCAGGGTTGGAAGGGACCACAAGGATCATAGAATCAGTCAGGGCTCAGAGGGACCACAAGGATCATAGAATCAGTCAGGGTTGGAAGGGACCACAAGGATCATTCAGTTCCAACCATCCTGTCATGGACAGGGACACCCTAGACCAGGCTGCCCACAGCCTCATCCAGCCTCTCCTTGAACACCTCCAGGGAAGCTGTGGATCACAAGAGCACAGAATGGGATCACATTCTGTGCTCCACAACCTCCCTGGGCAACCTGTGCCGATGTCTCCTCACCCTCCCTCTGCAGAATATCTTCCTCATCGCCAGCCTCAAGCTTCCATCCGCTGCCCCC
>VWZI01004921.1:129579-145316 GCA_013396835.1 Psilopogon haemacephalus
TCTAAAAAAAGAAGAAGGATCTTAAAAAACCCAATAATCTAAAAAAAGCAATGACCTAAAAAATGTAATAATCTAAAAAGCAAAAATCGAGAAATGCAACAATGTAAAAAAATCTAAAAAAAGGCAATAATAAAAAAAAAATAAAAAGGAGGAAGGATCTCAAAAAAAGCAATTATCTAAAAAAGGGGAACAATCTAAAACAGGGAATAATCTAAAAAAGGAATAGCCTAAAAAAAAACCAAACTAAAAAAGGCAATAATCTAGAACAGCAAGAGCACAAGAAGGATGTGGAACTGTTGGAGAGAGTCTAGAGGAGGGCCACAAAGATGCTCAGAGGGTTGCAGCAGCTCTGCTATGAGGACAGGCTGAGAGAATTTGGGCTCTGCAGACTTCCAGGAGACCTTAGAGTAGCTTTCCTGTATCTGAAGGGAGCCTACAGGAGGGCTGGGCAGGGACTATTGAGAAGGTCTGGTAATGACAGGATGAGGAGGAATGAGTTTGAAGTGGCAGAGGGGAGATTGAAACTGGATGTTAAGAGGAAGTTGTTTGCAGTGAGGGTGGCGAGACACAGGCACAGGTTGCCCAGGGAGGGAGGTTGTGGCTGCTCCCTCCATGGAGTGTTCAGGACCAGGCTGGATGAGGCTTTGAGCAACCTGTTCTAGTGGGAGGTGTCCCTGCCTATGGCACAGGGGGGTTGGAACTGGCTGAGCTTTGAGGTCCCTTCCAACCTAAACCATTCTATGATTCAAGTGTTGGGTAAAGCCAGGCCCTGCCACCCTGACAGCAGTGCTCACCTTGGCTCTCTTCATCTTGAAAGCATCTTAAAGACCTTGGCTAAAGGTGGAAAGGCTGAGAGCTCCCTGCCCACCCCTCCAGCACGTCCCAGTCTGGCTGGATCCGTGGCAGTCACTCCACCCAGTTTGGTGCCACCAGCAAACCTGCTGCCAGTGCCCTCTGTGCCCTCAGCCCAGGGCATTGATGAATGCACTGAACAGAACTGGTCCCAGTACCGACCCCTGTGGGACCCCACTAGGCACAGAGCTCCAGCTGGGCTCCATCCCACTGACCACAACTCTCTGGCTTCTTTCCTTCAAAGCAGTTCTCCATCCACCTCACTACCTCATCATCCAGACTCCATAGGAGAAATCCTATCCCAGCTGCTGACTCCCAACCTCCTCCTGCTCGCAGCAGTTTGCTTTGCCTCCCCTTAGTTGGCTCCGAGCACTCATCACAGCCTGAGAGCTGCTGCCCTCGCCAGGCTCCAGCCTTTGAGGAGGGAACTTTATTGATCCGTTGAGGCTTGTGGAGTTGGAAGATCTCCACAGAACAAGAATAGCTGCAGCTAATGGAAGTCTCAGGGATGCATTTGTCACGTTAGGGAAGTTGTTTAGCCAGGGTGGAAATCTATAGGAGAGATCTGAAGGGGAAATCAGGGTTACTCGGAGACAAGCAGCAGCTCCTTGCTCAAATTCCTCCCTGCTAAGCACCTCCTCCTGTGCCTGTTTCGTGACAGTTCTGCTGCTCAGGCCCTACAAAGTGGCATCTATAAAGCACTGCACCTGAACAACCCAACCTGGAGTAGTGCATCCAGTTCTGGAGCCCCTGGGACAAGAGGGATGTGGAGATGCTGGAGGTGTGCAGAGAAGGGCCCCGAGGATGCTCAGAGGGCTGCAGCAGCTCTGCTGTGAGCACAGCCTGAAAGAGTTGGGGCTGTGCAGGCTGGAGAAGAGGAGGGTCCTAGGGGACCTTCTTGTGGCCTTCCAGGATCTGAAGTGGGCTAGAAGAAAGCTGGGGAGGGACTTTTTAGGCTCTGAGGGAGTGACAGGACTGGGGGGAATGGAGCAAAGCTGGAGGTGGGGAGATTCAGCCTGGAGGTGAGGAGGAAGTTGTTGAGCATGAGAGTGGTGAGAGCCTGGAATGGAAGGATGGGAGGAAAGGGAGGGAGGAAAAAAGGAAGGAAGGAAAGAGAAAGAGAAAGCAAGAGAGAAAGAAAGAAAGAAAAAGAGAAAAGGAAAGAGAGGGAGGGAGGAAGGGAAAGAAAGAAAAAGAGAAAGAGAAAGAAAGAGAAAAAGAGGAGAGAAAGAGAAGAAGGAAGGAAAGAGAGGAAGGAAGGGAAAGAAAGGAAAAAAGAGAGAGAAAGCAAGCAAGAAAGAGAAAAAGAGAGGAGAGAAAGAGAAGAAGGAAGGAAAGGAGAGAGGAAGGAAGGGAAAGAAAGAGAAAGAAAAAAGGAGAGAAAGCAAGCAAGAAAGAAAAAGAGATGAGAGAAAGAGAGGGGAAGGAAGGAAAGGAGGGAGGGAAAGAGAAAGCTTTGCCATTCCCTAGTCAAAAGGCACCATCAGCCTCTTTCCTCCTCTGTGAACTTTGTCTGACTGTGCTGAGGGCTGTTTTTAGAGCTCTCCTGCTGCTGGCACAGGGCATTGTGGTGGGGATTAGCTACCAGCCTCATCGCCCAGCCAGTGTCTGTGGCATCTCCATCATCCAACCACACACAACTGCCAGCCAGGGGAAGAAAAAAAAAAAAAAAAAAAAAAGAATGCAAATGAGTGCAAATTCCTATATTCCAAAAGGATTAGGAGATCATTAATGTGGGCATTAAATATTTAAACAATATCTCTACGAAAGGCTGATGAGCCTACAAAGCCTGTCTGTGCTTTATGGTGACATTCGAGTGGCTGTGGTGACAACTCCTGTGCTGAGAGGAGGAATCCTCTGCTGTGGCAGCTCAGGTCGTGCCCAGAGACACCCCAGGTTGTGTTCTCTTTGCCTGTGCTTAGCCAGATTTCATAGAATCAGTCAGGGTTGGAAAGGACCACAGGGAGCAGCCAGTCCCAACCCCCCTGCCATGCCCAGGGACACCCTACCCTAGAGCAGGCTGCCCACAGCCTCTGCCAGCCTGGACAAAAACACCTCCAGGGATCTGGCCCCAAACACCTCCCTGCAGGGGCAACCCATTCCAGCCTCTCACCACTCTCATGCTCAACAACTTCCTCCTCACCTCCAATCTGAATCTCCCCACCTCCAGTTTTAGTCTAGTCCCCCCAGTCCTGTCACTCCCTGACAGCCTCAAAAGTCCCTCCCCAACTTTTTTGTAGCCCACTTCAGATCCTGGAAGACCACCAGAAGGTCCCCTGGGAGCCTCCTCTTCTCCAGCCTGCACAGCCCCAACTCTTTCAGGCTGTGCTCACAGCAGAGCTGCTGCAGCCCTCTGAGCATCCTCGGGGCCCTTCTCTGCACACCTCCAGCATCTCCACATCCCTCTTATCCCAGGGGCTCCAGCACTGGATGCACTACTCCAGGTGGGCTCTCAGCAGAGCACAGCAGAGGGGCAGAATCCCCTCCCTGGCCCTGCTGCCCACACTGCTCCTGCTGCAGCCCAGCCTCTGCTTGCCTTTCTGCCCTGCAAGTGCACACTGCTGCCTCATCTTCAGCTTCTCCTCCACTAGCACCCCCAAGTCCCTCTCCTCAGAGCTGCTCTCCAGCCAGTCCCTGCCCAGCCTGGATTGGTGCTTGGCATTGCCTTGACCCAGCTGCAGGACCTTGCCCTTGGCATCCCAAGTGGATCTGTCAGGTGGGGTGAGGCCAGGCTGAGCCATCCAGATGCTGCTCTCTGGGTGTTGTGTGATCATTTTCAGTGCCTGTGCTTCTCCTGTCATTCCTAAGCCCCTAAAGAGGGCCACAACTTCCAACAGTCTCCAGTGGGATCTGAATGCAGCTCTCTGCTCCTAGTGCAAAGCTCCCTTCTTAGCTGCATCCTTGCAGCTTCAAGTGGAGTGAGTTAAAAAGAAGCAGAGTGAATCAAGGCAGCAGTGGAAACAACCCAATGCAGTCTCCCTCCTGGGGAGAAGAGAGAGCAGCAGAGAAGCCAATTGTGTATTTCAAGGCAGGAGCTCTGATGTTCCAGAGGGGAGGGTTCCCCTGACCTCTCTAGGAGAAGGTAACCAGAAGGCACAGATCCAAAGCCTGCTAAAGGTCTTTATTGGTGCCAGTGAATGGTTAGTGAGGCCCTCGAGCCTGCTCTGCTCAGCAGAGCTCTGCAGTGGGAGGCAGAGAAAAAAAAAACATAGTGGGCTGGGAGCACTTCACAAACAACTGAGTCCTCTCCCTGCCTTCTGTGCTTCAACCCTTTGCTTCTCCTGACAGCTTGTTGCATGCAGAACAGTTGCTAGGAGGCTCAGCTAAAGATCTGTGCTCTCACTTTGCCTGCCACAGGTTTCCTCTTGATTAGCATAGCCACCAGCACAGGCAGCAGCAGTGACATCTGAAAGCCAGGCACAGAGATTTCCTCGGTGTGGGATTTGAGGTGGTCTAGGGAAAGCCTTCTGCTAAAGGCAGGGCTCTGAGGGGCTGCAAATAAAGCTTGGTGAGTCCCTCAGCCAGCCCTACACCAGCCACCGTTCCTCTGCCCACACTGGGGCTGTTCAGCCTGGAGAAGAGAAGACTCCAGCGGGGAGCTTAGAGCTGTCTTCAACTTCTGTTCCATAGGGTGGACACCTTAGAGCTGTCTGCCACCTCTGTTCTCCAGGGGGGGACCTTAGAGCTGTCTTCCACTTCTGTTCTCTAGAGAGGACACCTTAGAGCTGTCTTCCACCTCTGTTCTCCAGGAGGAACACCTTAGAGCTGTCTTCCACTTCTGTTCTCTAAGGGGGACACCTTAGAGCTGTCTTCCACTTCTGTTCTTCAAGGAGTTTGGGAACAAACCCTTGGGTGAATGCTGTGCATTGAGGCTTTGTAGCTGCAGAGGGTGGTGGATACCTGTGCAAAAGCTGCATGGTGGTGGCCCAGGACTGCAGGATCCTCAGTGCCCAGCAGCTCTGGTTGCCCTTTCCCAGCACAAAGCAGTGCAGTGTGGATTTTAGCAGGCTGGCAGGGTGTTGTTTTTCCTGCTCTTTGCTTTCCTGTCCTTTATGCAAAGCTGGTTTTTGCTTTGCACATGTTTGTACCAAAAAGAAGAAACAACACAACCAACCCAAAGTAAATTAGGCTGGCCCAGGCTGCCTTGCCTTTGCTTTGATCAGTCTGGCGTTTCTCTAGAGCTGTCCTGATTAAATCAGGATGGTAATAAATTGAGAGAGCTTGTGTCTGATTTGTAGGACTCCTTCAGGTGTTAGAGGAGGAGGAGGAGGGAGAAAAGCATCCAAAGAATCAGGAAAATGTGGTTTGCTGCCTCACCATAGAGCCACAGGATGGGTTGGCTTTGGGAGGCACAGGTCATCCAGTCCTGCAGGCAGCAGGGACACAGAGTGATAGAATCAGTCAGGGTTGGAAGGGACCACAAGGATCAGCCAGTCCCAACCCCCCTGCCATGCCCAGGGACACCCTACCCTAGAGCAGGCTGCCCACAGCCTCTGCCAGCCTGGACAAAAACACCTCCAGGGATGAGGCTTCCACTACCTCCCTGCAGGGGCAACCCATTCCAGCCTCTCACCACTCTCACAATGAACAACTTCTTCCTAACATCCAGGCTGAATCTGACATCCTCTGCTAGAGCAGCTTGCTCAGAGCCTTGTCCAGCCTCATCTTGGATATCTCCAGGGCTGGGGTCTCAACCACCTCTCTGGGCAACCTGTTGCAGTGTTCCAGCAGCCTCCTGGTGCAGAACTTCTTCCTCACCTCCAATCTCAGTCTGCTCTGGTCTCCTTGGGTATCTCTAGGGCTGGGACCTCAATCATCTCCCTAGGCAACCTGTTGCAGTGTTCCAGCAGCCTCCTGCTTCCTCACATCCAATCTCAGTCTGCTCTGGTCTCCTTGGATATCTCCAGGGCTGGGGCCTCAATCATCTCCCTGAGCAACCTGTTGCAGTGTTCCAGCAGCCTCCTGGTTCCTCACAGCCAATCTCAACCTGCTCTGCTCTCATTCCAAACCACTGCCCACATCCTATCCCTGCAGGCCTTTGGGAGCAGTTCCCTTTGCAACCTTCTGGTAGCCTCCTTCAGGTGCTGTGAGGCTGCTCTGAGGTCTCCCCAGACCCTTCTCTTCTCCAGGCTGTACCACCCCATCTCCCTCAGCCTGCCTCTTGCTGACACAAGGCATTGCCCTTAGGATTTTATAAAATGAGGTGGGAATTGCCTCTTCTTCATCCTTCCTAATTGCTTTCCAGACTCCAGTGCTTCACAGCACTGCAGCAGAGAGCTCCATAGGGAAAGGTAGCATCTGGTGCCCTTTAGCCTTCCCAGGAGAAGGGCATTTTGTGCCCAGTGTCCATTCAGCACCCTTGGTAAGGGCAGGATGGCTGCAGGGAGGCTCAGGCACTTGGTAGGCTTGGGGTCTGCAGTGTCCTGGGGCTATTTCCTCTGCAGAAATGTTGCTGCATCTCTTAGGCTGCTTTCTCCTAAGGTCCAGGGCTGAAGTGGCAGCTCAGGGAGGCAAAAGTGTGGGAAGGACTTGTCAGGAGAGAATCTGAGAGCTTCAGCTGATTTTTTTTTTTTCCTTTTCCTTTTCCTAGTGCTTGCTTAAAGTCAGAGGCATAATCTCTGCAAGAGCTGCTCCCAGAGTACCCTGACTGTTCCTATTAATAACCACTGCATCTGCAGAGGAGGGAAAATAAAGCTGATCCAACTGATGTTTCTGATACTGTAAACATCAGATTTCTGTCCTCTCCATGCTCCAACCATTAATCCTCCCAGACAAAGCTCTTCTGCTTTCATCCTGCAGTGTGGTTACCTCCCTTCGTAGAATGGGTTGGGTTGGAAGGGACCTTCAAGCTCAGCCAATTCCAACCCCCCTGACATGGGCAGGGACAGCTTCCACCAGCCCCAGGTTGCTCAAGGGGCTCATCCAGCCTGGCCTTGAACACCTCCAGGGAGGTTGTGGAGCACAGAAGCACCGAATGTGATCTGTGATCACATTCGGTGCTTCTGTGTTCCACAACCTCCCTGGACAGCCTGTGCCAGTGTCTCCTCATCCTCCCTGTTCTGTGCTCCACAACCTCCCTGGACAGCCTGTGCCAGTGTCTCCTCACCCTCTCTGTTCTGTGCTCCACAACCTCCCTGAGCAACCTGTGCCAGTGTCTCCCCACCCTCCCTCTCAAGGATTTCTTCCTCATCTCCAGTCTCAGCCTGTCCAGGTGTAACTCAGGCTGGGCTAATCCTCACACAACTGATTTCTCCCTCCACATAATTACTGCTCTGTAGCTAGGTCCATCCACAGTAGAAGGGAAGGATGCTGCCCACAGTATCTGCAGTTGGAGCCCTGCAGAGGCAAGTGATGGAATGGTTTAGGTTGGAAGGGACCTCAAAAGTCATCTAATTCCAGCCCCAGAAATGCTGGAGCCAAGCTGGAGCACCACTGAAAACTGCATTAAGCCCTGCAGAGTGCTCAGGGCTGTTCACACATCCCAGGCAGTCTCCTGCTTCATCTGGGGGTGTGCAGACTGGAGAAGAGGAGACTCAGGGCAGAGCTCATTGCTGCTTACAGCTGCCTGAAGGGAGGTTGTAGCCAGGTGGGGTTGGGCTCTGCTGCCAGGCACCCAGGGACAGAAGAAGGGGACACAGGCTCAAGCTGTGCCAGGGCAGGTCCAGGCTGGATGTTAGGAGGAAGTTGTTGCCAGAGAGAGAGATTGGCATTGGAATGGGCTGCAGGGGAGGTGGTGGAGTCTCCATCCCTGGAGGTGTTTAAGAAGAGGCTGCATGAGGCACTTAGTGCCATGGCTTAATTGATGAGAAGGGTTAAGGTGCTAGGTTGGACTCGATGATCTCAGAGGTCTTTTCCAACCTGCTTGCTTCTGCAATTCTGTGATTCAGTGAAAAGAGCTCTCCCAGACAGACAACAACAACAAACTCTCTTGTGGCCTCTGCAGGCAGCCAGAGTTCAGCTGTTAATGATAAGCAGCATTCAGAAAAAAGAAAAAAAAAAAAATTCTCTTGATACCAATATAAATATTGACCTTGGAAGCTTTCCCAGCTTCTGTAGCACGAAAGCCAAGAGGACTTTGTGGCTGGAGGCTCCCCAGGAGCTCTGTGTGCAGCCGCAGGGGGACGTGAGTTGAGTCTGCCCCGAATCAGTGCTTCCCCCACAGCTCCTCACGGCCAGAGCCACCTTCATAAGAGCAGCTCAGCAAAAGTGGAGGTGTCTGAGGTGTTTTCTGTCTTTCACAGAACTGCAGAACCGTTACTGGGATGCCTGTCTAAGGAGCAGGGCTGAGCAGTGGCAGTTTGCTCACGTGGAGTAACTCCATGTATGCTTCAATGGAGTTACAGAGTGTTAAGGGCTGGGAGAATACTTCAAAGCTCAGCCAGTCCAACCTCCCCCTGCCAGAGCAGGATGTCCTAGATCAGATCATACAGGAACACAGCCAGGTGGGTTTGGAATATCTCCAGAGAGAGAGACTCCACAACCTTCCTTGTCAACCTGTGCCAGTGTCTCCTCGCCCTCACTCTCTGTGCTCCACAACCTCCCTGGGCAACCTGTGCCAGTGTCTCACCACTCTCACTGCAAAGAACTTTCTCCTAACATCCAGTCTAAATCTCCCCTCTGCCACTTCAAACCCATTCCTCCTCCTCCTGTCATTACCAGACCTTCTCAATAGTCCCTCCCCAGCCCTTCTGTAGCCTCCTTCGTGTACTGAAAGTTCACTCCAAGATCTCCTTGAAGCCTTCTCCAGGCTGAAGAGCCCCAACTCTGGTAGCTTGCTCCAGAGCAAGCACTGGACTGGACCAGTGTCTCCTCACCCTCCCTCTTTGTGCTCCACAACCTCCCTGGGCAACCTGTGCCAGTGTCTCCTCACCCTCAGTCTCAAGAATTTCTTCCTCACCTCCAGTCTCAATCCCCCCCCCCCTCAAGCTTCTCTCCATTCCCTCTCATTCTATCACTCCAAGCCCTTGGCAAAAGTCCTTCTCCAGCTCTCCTGTAGCCCCTTTTAGGTACTGGAAGGCTGCTCTGAGGTCTCCCTGGAGTCTTCTCATCTGCAGGCTGAGTGAATGCTTCAAAATCTTTGCTGTAAACAGAGCAGAGTGATATTACCTGTGAGAAATGGAGGGGATGAAGAAAGAGCAAAGCAATTTTACTCTTCCTACGTGATGGAGCTTACCCAGCAAGGGCCCTAGGAGAAGACCTTTAGCAAGGCTTCAGTGGGGAAGCTTCAGGACTCTTCAGCAGCATCAGCACCGCTGCCTGCAGCATGAATATTGGAAATCAGTGGGGCCAGGGTCATTAATCTCACTTCCCCAGCGTGGACAAAAGATGTCCTACTGCCAACCACAAAAAGGCCCTGCAGGGATGATTGAGTTACCAGAGCCTCTTAAAAGCTGCCTGCACCAGTGCAAGGCAACTGAGAGGCAGGGAGGGGAGGTCAGAGGTGGAGTTCATCACCTCTCTAACAAAATTAATCAAGGGGAGAAAATCAGAACATGTTTGCACGTTGAATGCTGAGGCACTGCTCACCCTGCACAGCATCTTGGTGTGGTCCAAGTTTAGAAGCAGATGTGGAGATGAGAAGGGCTCGGGGGAGGGGAAAGGCTTGGATGATAAGTAGGGGACTGGAGCACTGCCTGATGAGGAGAGGCTGAGGGACTTGGAGCTGCTTAGTCTGCAGAAGAGAAGGATGAGAGGGGATTTGATCAATGTTTCTAAATCTCTGAGGGCTGGGGGCCAGGAGGTGGGGGGACAGGCTCTGCTCTCTGGAATTAGGACAAGTAGCAATGGATGGAAGCTGCAGCACAGGAGGTTGCAGCTCAACACAAGAGGCAACTTCTTGCCTGGGTGGGTCCCAGAGCAGTGGCACAGGCTGCCCAGAGAGGTTGTGGAGTCTCCTTCTCTGGAGCCTTTCAAGGTTTGTCTGGTTGTGTTCCTGTGTGCTCTGAGCTAGATTGTCTGCTCCTGCTGTGGCAGGGGGGTTGGACTGGATGAGCTCTTTGGGTCCCTTCCAACCCTCTTATGGAAGTCTGAGGAAAGAGAAAACCCCTTTAATTCTAGGGAGGGGGGAGAATGAATGATGGAGAGAGGAGGAGTGGTTCAGAGAAGCCACAGAAAACACAACCTGGCAGCTGAGCACACAGAGGTCCTGCTGTTTTCTTCTCCTGCTAAAGCCTCTTGTGCATGACTCTGCCCCTGCTGCACTCCATGAAGCTCCTTAGGAAGGCAGCAGAAGACAGCTCCTTAGGTTTACTTTGGTAGCCAGCCAGAAAATAGACTTTTTGGTGAAAGCAAAGGCCAGGTGAAGGCAGAACAAGGCAGAGAGGCAGTGCCTGTCCTCACTCACCCAGGAAAAGCCATCCCTGAAGCGAGGCCACATCCCTTAACTGCACCCAGTGGCTGAGGTGAAATAACCTCGGGCAGAGACTCCTCCTGTTCAGCCTGGAGTCTCAGGCAGGCTGCAGGTTGCTTGAATTTCTTCTTCAGCTCGACAGCTCTCCTGCTTAGGAGATTAGTATGGAATGAAGCCTCTGGCTTGGGAAAACTCCCCAAGCTGGATAAAACAAAGCTTGTTAGAGCAAAAAGGAAATGACCAAGCCTGCAGCTCTCCAGAGGGTTTGCATTCAAGCAGCTCCCCACGCTCAGAACAGTATTTACCCAGCTACTGGAGCACTCTGAGGCCAAGAGTCAGTTTGCTCAGGGGGTTCACAGGGGTAAGGAGGACAGGGAGAGGGGCAGAGCTAATGCCCAGCTGGTTGGAGGCACAAAGCTGAGGGCTCCTGCTGCCCCAGCTCAGCTCAGCATCACTGGTGAGGTGGTCACCTCCAGTCCTGGGAAGGGCAGGGCTCATAGTAAAGAAGGATGTGGCTGCTTCTGGCTCTGCATCAGGTGAAGCTGGGCTGGTCCCTGATGTTGGCAGAGTAGGGGCTGGGGGGGATGCTACTGGAACTCATCCTGCAGATAGACCCAGGTGCTGCTGTCTGGTGAGACTGGCCACTAACATTGGGTCTGGTGGGATGGAATGGAATGGGATAGAGTAGAATGGGATGGAATGGAATGGGACGGAACAGAATGGAATGGGATGGAGTAGAATAGGATGGGATAGAATGGAATGGAATGAAATGGAATAGAAGGGAATGGAATAGACTGGAGTGGGATGGAATGGAATGGAATAGAATAGAATAGAATAGATTGGAATAGAATGGAATAGACTGGAATGGAATAGACTGGAGTTGAATAGAATAGACTGGAATGGAATAGAATGAGATGGAATAGAATGAGATGGAATAGGATGGAATGGAATAGAATGGAATGGAATGGAATAAAATGGAATAGAATAGAATGGAATGGAATGGAATAGAATAGAATAGAATGGAATGGAATAAGCCAGGATGGAGGCAGTGTTGCTTGGCATGTTCCTTAGGAAATTCCAGGCAGTGGGGCCAGGCAGGAAGAGATTTCCTTTCATCTACCCAAGTCCTTTCAGCACTGAACAACAGCTGCCAGGATTCAGCCTCCTGCCCCTGAGCTGCTCACTTCTGCACTCAAGCATCAGATTTGTCACTGCTGGGGCTTTAGCTCTGGCAAGGCACCTGGGGCTGAGGAGAGGTGAGGGAAGCAAGCAAAATGTTGAAATACAAATTTTCAGCCTTTAGGCTGAGAGAATGTGCCCAGCTCCGTGTTGTAACAGCTGCAGCCAATGCTTCACACGAGTGTGAACTCTTTGTTTTTTCCTGCTAAGGGCTTGCAGCACATCTGGGCTGCAGCCAGGGAGCAGCCGAAGGACTTTTCTTGCTGCCCATGTGCAGACAAATAGCCAGGATCAGCACAGCCTCAAAGCTCTTCTTAGTCCTGAATGTGTGCGTGGGAAAGCTCAAACAAAACCCCACCACAGCTGTGTGAAGCCTTCCCTGTGAAGGGCTCTTGGCTTTTCTTGCTGGAGCTACAGGCACAGCTCAGGCAAGCTGGTGGCAAAGGCACTAGGGTGTCCCTACCCATGGCATTGGGGGGTTGGAACTGGCTGCTCCTTGTGGTCCCTCCCAACCCTGACTGATTCTGTGATTCTGCAACTCTAAGATTCTCTGACATTTGCTGGAGAATTTACCATATTTAAGAGATCTAGGGTAGGGTGTCCCTACCCATGGCACTGGGGGGTTGGAACTGGCTGATCCTTGTGGTCCCTTCCAACCCTGACTGAGTCTATGATTCTGCAACTCTAAGATTCTATGACATTTAATAGAGACTTTATCATATTCAACAGGTCTAGGGTAGGGTGTCCCTACCCATGGCATTGGGGGGTTGGAGCTGGCTGATTCTTGTGGTCCCTCCCAACCCTGACTGATTCTATGATGCTACAACTCTAAGATTCTCTGACATTTACTAGAGAATTTACCATATTTAAGAGATCTAGGGTGGGGTGTCCCTACCCATGGCATTGGGGGGTTGGAACTGGCTGATCCTTGTGGTCCCTCCCAACCCTGACTGATTCTGTGATTCTGCAACTCTAAGATTCTATGACATTTGCTGGAGAATTTACCATATTTAAGAGATCCCTTCCAACCCTGACTGATTCTGTGATTCTAAAGGCAGGCTCCTCACTCGAGCTGTCAGGGCAGTGTGGAGAGAAGAGATCTCACCAAGCAAACCTCCCAGGGAGGCAGAAGTGTTGGTGGAAGCTGCTGTGCTTGTTTCCTCGTGGGGAGGCTGGAGGCCACTCGCTGTAACTGCTGCATTCAGGACCAGCAGCTCCGAATGCTCAGGCAGAGGATTTGGCCCTGGGTGCTGGCAGTGCAATGAGATATTGTGCTAGGACTCAGCACAATAATCTGATCCCATAATAAACAGAAGCCTGGAGAATGTTGTTTACCAGACACACAACCTCTGGGATGTTGTTCCTGCCGTTGCCATGGTTACAGGAGTTGACCAACAATATTAGGAGGAAAATAATGTTCACATCTTTCCTCCCCGCCCCAACCACTGCCACCAAGATGCTGAGAGGGCTGCAGCAGCTCTGCTCTGAGGACAGGCTGAGGGTGTTGGGGCTCTGCAGCCTGGAGAAGGGAAGGCTGCCAGGAGACCTTGAAGTGGCCTTCCAGGATCTGAAGCGAGCTCTAGGAGGGCTGGGGAGGGACTATTGACAAGGTCTGGTAATGACAGGATAAGGAGGAATGGGTTTGAATTGGCAGAGGGGAGATTGAAAGTGGATTTTAGGAGGAAGTTCTTTGCAGTGAGGGTGGTGAGACACTGGCACAGGTTGCCCAGGGAGGGGGTGGAGCACAGAATGTGATCTTCTGTGCTCCACCACCTCCCTGTAGGTGTCCAGGACCAGGCTGGATGAGGCCTTGAGCAACCTCTTCTAGTGGGAGGTGTCTCTGCCTATGGCAGGGAGTTGGAACTGGCTGATCTTTGAAGTTCCTTCCAACCTAAACCATTCTCTGATTCTTCTTCTTTGGACTTATTCTATGAATCTGTCTGTTCTGGATGGGTTGGGTTGGAAGGGACCTTGAAGATCATTCAGTTCCTTGAGCATCTTCCAAGGAGGAGAGTAAGGGGTGACCTCATTAATGGTTATAAATATGTAAGGATGAGTGGCAGGAGGCTGGAGCCAGGCTCTGCTGGGTGATGCCCAGGGACAGGACAAGGGGCACTGGGTGGAAGCTGAGGTACAGGAAGTTCCATGTGATCCTGAGGATTTTTTTTCCTGTGAGGGTGACAGAGCATTGAACCAGGCTGCCCAGGGGGGTCGTGGAGTCTCCCTCTCTGGAGATATTCCAAACCTGCCTGGATGTGTTCCTGGTGTGATTTGGTCTAGGAGATGCTGCTCTGGCAGCGGGGCTGGACCAGATGAGCTTTGAAGGTCCCTTCCAGCCCCTGACATTCTGTGATTCTATGATCTGCAACCTGTTCCAGTGTCTCACTGTGAAGATTTTCTTCCTAATCTCTAGTCTCAATCTCTCCTTCTCAAGCTTCAATCCATTCCCCTGTGTCTTGTCACCACACGCCCTTGTAAAAAGTCCCTCCCCAGCTCTCCTGTAGCCCCTCCAGGTAGTGGGAGGCTGCTCTGTGGTCCCCCTGGAGCCTTCTCAGAGGCTGGGTTTCCACACCAGCAGAAAGTGCAGGCTTAGTTTCTGCAACCAGCAGACAAAAATCAGTCTTATTGGGATCTGATAATCCCCACAGCTTCAAGCACTGAGCACTGCTGAAGGAAACTTGCTGGCTGCAAAAGGCTCCTCCTGCCAATCCAGCCCGAGAGCTGCCACTCGTAACCCCCCTTCAGAAGCAGACAACAGCCTCTGAGAGCATCATTGATGCTTCCTTGATCTTCTCTCCCTACACCAGGAGTTTAAGTTTTCGCAGCTCTCTTCTGAACTGGGGCTCAGTGGTATTAACACAGCAGAAAGCTGAGGTTGGGGTTGCTTAGCAATGCAGCCCAGAGCTGCCTTTGAACCGCTGCTGAGCTCCAGCCCTTCAGCTCAGCCGGACCTGCTGCTCCTGTCACACATGGGCACCTCAGCTCCTTGCAAGCACCACTCCAGTGTTGAATTTTCCTGTCAAACATCTCCATGCAAAGGGCCTTTTAAAATTGCCAGGCACTTCTTTTGCTCAGCCTCTGTCCTTTAACACCCTGAGAGTGTGCTCCACCGTTTATGCCTTCCACACACGTTCAGCAGTGGAGGCAGCAGGGCAAGATTACAAACAGACTGAGATCATTATTGCCTTTTCCTGGCTGCTGCAGCCAGTTGAAATCCTCTGCTGGCAATAATCTCCCTAACCTGAGGTTTAATGATGCCACGAACTCTGCGACTGGAGGCCTTTGGTGTCTGACCCAATTATCCCCTGCTGGAGCTGATTCAGGAAGGGAAAGGGAAGGGGAAGGAGCATCCCTGGAGGTGGAGGTAGGTAGAATTCAGAATCACAGAATGGCTCAAGTTGGAAAGGAGCTCAGAGATCATCCAGTTCCAACCTCCCCACCATGGGCAGGGAATCCTCTCAACTAGACTCAGCTACTCAAGGCTTCACCCAACCTGGTCTGGAACACCTCCAGAGAGGAGGCAACCACAGCCTCTCTGGGCAGCCAGTTCCAGTCTCACCACCCTCCTACTGAAGAACTTCTTCCTCAACTCCATTCTAACTCTACTCTCCCTCAACTTCAAACCATTCCCCCTTGGCCTCTCTCTGGACACTTTCATGAGCAGTCCCTCTGCAGCCTTGCTGCAGGATCCCTTTAGGTGTTGGAAGGCAGCTCTGAGGTCCCTCTGGAGCCTTCTCTTAAACACAGCAAACCTCCTCTCTGTTCCTTCCCCCAATCCTTGAGCTGCTCTCTGCCATTGCAGCCAAGTGGAGGTTATCACAGACAATGAGTGGACATTAAAAATGCAAAGGGCTTCACTTTTTTTTTTTCTTTATTTTTTTTTGTGGCCATGGGAAGCAGATCCCAGGGCTGAGCAAGTGGCAGTCAGCTGCCACTCCATCCCATCCCATCCTATCCTATCCCATTCCATTCCATCTTATCCATTCTATCCTATCCTATATTACTCTATTCTATTCTACCCTATCCTGTTATTCTATTCTATTCTATTCTATTCTATTCTATTCTATTCTATTCTATTCTATTCTATTCTATTCTATTCTATTCTATTCTATTCTATTCTATTCTATTCTATTCTATTCTATTCTATTCTATTCTATTCTATTCCATTCCATTCCATTCCATTCCATTCCATTCTATCCTATTCTATCTATTCTATTCTATATTATTGCGTTCTATCCTATTCTATTCTATATTATTCCATTCTATCCTATCCTATCCTATCCTATCCTATCCTATCCTATCCTATCCTATCCTATCCTATCCTATCCTATCCTATCCTATCCTATCCTATCCTATC
>VWZI01004922.1:1923-13422 GCA_013396835.1 Psilopogon haemacephalus
TGGCTGCTCCCTCTCTGGAGGTGTTCAAGGCCAGGCTGGATGAGGTCTTGAGTGTCCTGATCTAGTGGGAGGTGTCCCTGCCTGTGGTGGGGTGTTGGAACAGGATGATCTTTGAGGTCTCTTCCAACCAAACCATTCTATGATTCTATAACAGAATCTCTGTGTGTTAATTGAAAATGAGTTTGGGGAAATTTTATTTGTATATATTTAATAAATTAGCAATTTTTATATCAGCCTGATCATAATTCATTTTTAACCCAGATTCAGATCAGTCTGTATCAATCCCACAAAACCAAGGCAGTAATTACTGAACTTCATAAACATTGCCTTTAACCATTTCCACAGTCTTCTTACAACATACCAGCAACTTGTTTATGAAGCAACTAAAGCACAACTGGATAAAATAGATGAAAAAAATAGTCAGAATAACTTAATCTTGACTTCCTTATTGATTATTAATAAATCAATCAAGCTTGCCCTGCGTTGGGTACAATATAAAATGTGGTGGGTTGAAATTACCCCCTCAAAATAAATCACTAGACTAGCTCAGAAGGTCTGGAAGCAAAATGAAACTATATTTACAAGCAAGCTAAAAATCCAGAAGCATTAATAAAACCTATGTTATATATGTTCAAAATATATTTGCATATATTTACAACTACTTACAATTCAGAAACACCACTAGGACCACCTTGGACAAAGGAAAAGTGAAATAGCTCTCCCTTCCCCCATCCCACCCTTACAAGGGAAAAAGTAAAAATAAAGAAGGCCTGCTGCTATCTTCTTAGCCATAAAAAGTGTCTTAGCAAAGGTCAGTGAAAGTCGTTGTCCTAGTTTGGGTGTGATTAACACCCTAGAGTTGGTTCAGTTCCTGGAGTCCCTCCTCCCCCTTCTGTACAAGGTCTGAGAGGGGTTGAGGGGCAGAGGGACACCACGTGGCCCCTCGTGACCTCGGGCTGCACATATGCATGGGACTATTTTGAACCAATTGGTCAGTTAAAGAATGCTGGATACCTATTGGTCAGTTTCACGTGCCCCTAGGGTATTTAGGCAGGGTCCAGTGACTGTTAGAGGTCCTTCTACATCTCCCCGTCGTGCTGTGAAGATCTCCAGCCACGTGCAGCAGCAAAGGCTGCAGCAGCAAAGGCAGCAGCAGCAGGCACCGCAGCTTATAGAGAAGTGGCAAGGCTAAACCCCTTCTCTCTTTCTCTTCTCTCTCTATCTGGGATAAGTCAGTCCTTTTCTTTCTTTCCCTTTCTCTCGGGAAGAAGCGTTGTTCCCCTCCTCGCACCCCACGGGTTTTGTAGGTGCGACTGGGGTCTGTTTTGTATGTAAGCTCTCTGTTCCCTAAATTCTGACTGTTAAATGGTTTATCTGGCGTTTTAAGCAACTCGTGCATTTGTTCCTTGCCAACCGTGTATCCAAAGAACCNAGAGCAAAGAAGAGAAGAGAAAGAAAGAATAGTTTGTGCAGCATAACTTTATCTGAATCTGCATATGAATGGAATGATATAGACTTTATATATAAATATATATTTAATCCAATCTACTTCTTTATTTACCTTTTATTAGAATATGTCCAGAAAGTTTTTATTTCTTGTTTTTAATTAAGAGCTAGGCTAAAGTGTTAATTCCAAACCACCACACTTTTTTTAACGACAAAAAGTCCGGTGTGGTGGTTTAGCAGTTACCTGCCCCCACACCATTTGAAGTAACCCAGACTAGGACTCAGATGACAGGAAGTTAAGGAATGAAGCTTTATATTTACAGCAATGCACAATATACAAGCAGATGTTTACAATATATAACAGATATTTACAGATATATACAGTAAAAAAGGTAATACAGAAACACCACACCCCTCTCAGAGATCAAAATCCCTAAGAAGAGTTTCTAACCACCCCTACCACCTTTCCCCCTTTCCCTAATCTTATCTCACCATCTGTTGATGCAGCAGATAGGCGAAGGTAGATCAGCCACTAGGGAAAGAGAGAAAGAAGTTAGTGGGATTATTGAGAATTGGCTACAAAAGGCAGGGAAATGGAGCCGTGCAAGGAGCCAGCCACAGCCCAGAGGAGTCTGAAATCTTCTGACTTATCTATATTTGGGTTACAACTCTTAAAACAATTTTTTTTTTCCTTTCTCATTAAAGCTCTGAGTGGAGTAGCATCATCGATGCTTTCCTCTCAGCCTATAGCCTAATTTCTCATTCAAATCCTCCATTTAGTTCAAATCAGCACATCAGGAATCGCCCTTTCAAATTCATACACATATTGTTTGGAAGCCTCTCAAATTGTTTACAGACAGCAGGTATGCACTGACTAACATCAGTGCCCAATTAAGAAAATTTGGGATGGAAACGGTACTACAAAGCTTTATTTGCTAGTGTCATGTAGAAATTTTTTTTTCAAGAATATAATCAAGACTTTACAGATCTAGATTACAATTTTTAAGGAGGTCAAGACACCACATTCTTTCTGAATTGGAACCAACACAAAGATATATTTCTCTACACACAGTTATTTTGGACTTTGTCAACCGCAAAACAGAAACTCTATTTTTATCTGCAATTGAAAAAAATCCAATGAAGAAAGACCTACAAAGCTATATCTCACACCAAATATACCTGACAAAGCTCTGAGATTGTGTCTTTAAGTCTTCATAAAATGTTTAGTTTAGGTGTACCATAACAGACTTCAAAGGTGTGTAAAGTGTTTGGGCCATGCCACTCCCAGTAACTATAAGAAAAAAGGAAAAGCTAGAAACTGGTACAATACCTTCAAAGCAAAACCAGCAGACAGAACTAACCTGGACATTGGAAAAAGTTCTGAATAGAGATATCATATATTTTGGATTTTAGGAACAACTTCTTTGCCATTAAGATAGTGGAACACCGGAACAAATTGCCTAAGAAAGCAGTTGAGGCCTCGCCCAGAGAAATATTGAAGGTGAGGCTTGACAGGGACCTGGGCAACCTGATTTATTTGAGGATGCCTCTGCTTATTTCATGTGGGGCTGGACTAGATGGCCTTTGGAAGTCCCTTCCAACTTAGACCATTCTTTCATTCTATGATCAGACTTGCATTCTATGATCAGAATACCTTCATGCTATCCATCCTTCCTCGCAGAATAGAGTAAAATATTTTAGACAGCAAAAATATAAATTAGCAGAATGCATAGCAATTGTTCAATGTAATCTCTGAAATATCTTATAGAATCACAGAGTCATGGGATCTGGAACAGTTTCTTTTTATTTCCTCCTATCACCTGATACTAGGGAGAAGAGACCAACCTCCACCTCATTATAACTTCCTTTAATGTAGTTGTGGAAAGCAATGTCGTCTCCCCTCAGCCTCCACTTCTCCAGACTAAACAATTCCTGTTCCACTGCTACTCCTCATAAGACTTGTTCTCCAGAACTTTCACTAGCTGTTTCTCTTATTGGGACACACTTCTGCAATTCATCATCCTTCTTGTAGTGACGGGCCCAAAACTGAACACAGTATTTGAGGTGTGGCCTCACCAATGCTAAGTAGACGGAGACTATCACATCCCTAGACATGCTGGTCATGCTGTTCCTGATGCAAGCCAGGATGCCTTTGGCCTTTTTGGCCACATGATCACACTGCTGGCTCATGTTCAGATGACTGTCTACCCCAGGTCCTGTTCTGCTGAGCAACATTCCAGCCCCTCTGCCTCAAGCCTGTAGTGTTTCATGGGGGTATTTGTGGCCCAGGTGCAGGACCTGACACATGGCTTTGTTAAACTTCACACAATTGATCTCAATACATCAATCCAGCCTGCCCAGTCCATTCATGTATTTTATTTTCATAAATAACCAGCTGCCCTTATACAACAAATATGGGGCACTAGAAACTGAAGATCAGGCAGAGGAAGATGGAGGGGAAAATCCACCTACTCAGTTACCCAGGGCATGTCAGCCTCCCCCGAGAAGTAAGACTAGTGAAACAAAGAAAATAAGGAAAGTGCTGGTCGTACAGAATTCACTTCTGAGAGGAACAAATATGTCTTGCAGACCCCTCTCACAGGGAGGTGTCATGCCTACCTGGAGGCCAGGTTAGGGACACCATTAGGAAAATTCCTAACCTGGTCCACTCTACAGACTACTATGCATTATTGGTCTTCCATGTAGGTGGAGAAGAAATAGTGACAGGTAGTCCCAGAAAAATAAAAAAAGACTTCAGGGCCTTGACACGTGTGGTACAAGACTCAGGGGCACAAATCATTTTCTCATCTGTTATTCCAATCAATGGTAAAAACACTGGATTATGCATATGAATACAGTCTTTTAATACATGTGTTATTGGAATGGGGGTTTGATTAATTAATGTGAGGGGTTTTTTCCAAAATTAATAATGTTTATTAATTTTGGTTACCAGACTTTTCCATCCCCAATGTGAATGCATCACATAAACGATATCTACATTGAGAATTAACGACCAACATATATTAGATCAATCCAATTTAACTCAAATTAGGTAATTAACACCGAAGAGATTTCTTGCAGTCAATAGTGCCACTTTGCCACTAGATGGACTCAGGGCCTCTTTCTGCCCAAGGCAGAAGCTAGGCGATAAAGGAAGCTTAAAGTTTTTACTCACAAATATTTCCTCCGAGTTGTGGGGTTAGTAGTTAATTGAGAGAGTATTCAGAACACTTGTAGGAGTTCTGTTGCCTTTCTGGCTGTTACCGCTGCTAGCTGCTGCTGCAGCTGTTGCTGCTGAGACTTCTGATTCACACGAGGCTTCGCAGGCTGCTGGGTGAAGGAGAGGGGCCAGATGGTTTCTGACCTAGTCCTGGCTTTCTCTGGACTTCTGTGTGTCTCAGGAGGTATAGGCAGATGTCTTGTGATGTGTCTCAGTGGGTGTGTATCTCACACTGGCTGTAGTATATAGCTAATTGAGTGACACTATTCAAATTACTCCTGGAAAACTTAAAATCACTCCAGGCTGGAATATAGCTTATATTGCTGTACATAATACTAAAGCATTGCAGGCAGAGATACAATGGCAAAGCATGGAATAATAGCAAAAACATGGCAAAGCACATTGTGTTACCTGCTTATCTGTTTTTATATCAATGCCTGAGATTGATTGGACCTTTGGACAAAATTAGCTTATCCAATCAGAGTGTTAGTAAGCCAAGATTACCACTTATGGGTGAAACCACAGGTTTGCGATTCACATTTAGGGAGACCATAGGCTTAGCACAGGCTTAGCACAAGGCAAACTCATGCACCTTGTTTACCATGGTATGCAAGCAGGAGAAAAACAAGTTGTGTAAGCCAGAGTGATCAGACTCCATGGCTCCAGGTCTTCTGTCCTTTTCCCTGTTTTTGCTTCTTCCCCAAAATAGAGAGAAGGAAGAAAAACATGTCTGGCCAAGCCAGCACACATATAGGCCTATTTTTGACCCCTCAGGTCTACCACAAAAACATGGCTCCGTGGATGGTGTCACCATCACAGATTTGGGGTTTTTGACAATGGTATGACCTATACAGGACCAGGGTTGTTGACATAAAACAGGAGACACCTCTCTTGAAGGGGGAAGAGGGTCTTTGTGGAGGAGATTGCAGGGCTAGTTGATAGGGGGTTTAGAAAGGATGGGAAGGGGAAGGGGGACAAAGTCATCATGCTTCCGTGTGGCAAGGTGTGGGAGGACAGATCAATGTGGGAGCAGTAGGGAATTAGTAAAGGCTCTCAACCCACTGCCCAGAAGCATTCTGGGGACAAATTAGTGCAGTCAAAGTCTTGCAGAGATGAGGCAGATCCCTTTCTAGTAGTATCTGCCAGCAGGGAAACATCAAGTGGTAATCCATGTGGTAGTGATGACATGAAGGACAGAGATAGGCTGATAGCTATAAGGTGTTTGAGCATGGGCAGGTCCAAGTACAGACTGAGAAAAGAGTGCCCAAAGAACAGGATAAGGGAAAATCAATGGGTAAGTCAGCTCCAATACAGGCACAACTGAAATGCCTCTACACTAGCATAAGGAGCATGGGGAACAAATATGTGCAAGTTTACAGGATTATGATGTCATTGGCATTACTGAGACATGGTGGGATGGATTTTACAATTGGAGCATAGGGATAAAAGGTTATAGACTCTTCAGGAGGGACAGGCAGGGGAAAAGAAGAGGGGCTGTTGCCCTCTACATCAGTGACAAACTAGAATCTACAGAGCTCCACCTGGGGATGTGCAGTGTTAAAAAAAAAAGAGCTTATAGGTAAACATTAAAGGGAAGGCATAGGAAGGAGACATAATAGTAGGAGTCTGCTACAGACCTGATGAGGAAGGCAAAGCAGAAGAGGCCCTTTACAAATAGGAGAAGCTTCACGATTACAGGCCATGAGGAACCTCAACCACCCTGACATCTATTGGAAGGACATCACAGCAGAGCACCAGAAATCTAAATGGTTCCTAGAGTGCATTAATGATAACTTCCTCCTCCAAGTGGTACAGGAACCCACAAGAAAACTGATATGCTGGACTTAGTCCTTACCAACAAGGAGGGGCTGGTGAGTGAAGTGAAGCTGAAGGGTAGCCTTGGCTAAAGTGACCATGAAATGGTAGAGTTTAAGATCCTCAAGGCATCAAGAAGGGTGCACAGCCAACTTACTGCTCTGGAATTCAGAAGAGCAGACTTAATCTCTCCAGGGACCTCCTTTGTATGGTGCTATGGGAAAAACTCTGGAAGGAAGGGTGGGGGGGCAGGAAAGCTGGTTGATGTTCAAGATCACCTCCTTCAGGCCCAGGAGCAATGCATCCCAAAGAAGAGGAAGGCAGGTAAGAATGCAAGGAGGCCTGCATGGATAAATGGAGAGCTGGACAACTTAGATGCAAGAAGAAAGCCTACAGAGAGTGGAAGCAAGGACAGGTAACCTGGGACAAATACAAAGAAATTGTTTGTACAAGCAGAGATCAGGTTAGGGAAGTTAAAGCACAGCTAGAGCTGAATCGGGCTGGGGACATAAAGTGGAACAAGAAATTCTTCAGATATATCAATGAGAAAAGGAGGACTAGGGAGAATGTGGGACCCTTCCAGAAGGGAAGTGGACAGGTGTTCCTGCTTTCAACTCCCCTAGCACCATCTGCAAGGTCATTATGACTTTTTAAGAGTTCCTGTGGCTTGTGTCCCTCCAGGGCTAAGACAGTGCTTTGTGAGTTACTTCTAAGCTTTGTTGCCACAGAGAGCTGGTGGCAAATGGTAAGGATAAGGCTGAGGTGCTAAATGACTTCTTTGCCTCAGTCTTCAGCAGCAAGTGCTCCAGCCACAATGTGCAAATTCCAGAGGGCAGAAGTAAGAACTGGGGGAGGGAAGATCTGCTCACTATAATTGAAGATCATGTTCGTGAGAACCTAAGGAATCTGAACATGCAAAGTCCATGGGGCCTGACGAGATCCACCCATGGGTCCTGAAGGAACTGGCAGATGAAGTTACTAAACCACTGTCCATTTTATTTGAAAGGTCATGGCAGACTGGTGAAGTTCCTGCTGACTGGAAAAGGGCAAACCTAACACCTATCTTCAAGAAGGGAAGAAACGATGACCCTGGGAACTACAGCCCAGTCAGTCTTACCTCTGTGCCTGGCAAGATCATGGAGCAGATCCTCCTGAACGCTCTGCTACAGCAAATGGAAAACAAAGCAGAGGTGATTGGTAGTAACCACAATGGCTTCACCAAGGTCAAATCATGCCTAACAAATCTGGTGGTTTTTTATGATGAAGTCACAGCAGTGGTGGACAAGAGAAGGGCAACTGCTGTCATCTACCTGGATCTAAGAAAGGACTTTGACTCTGTCCCACATGACATCCTGGTCACCAAACTGGAAAAACACAGACTTGATGGGTAAAGCACTGCTGGATAAGGAATTTGCTGGATGGTCACACGCAGAGAGTGGTGATCAACGGCACGATGTCCGTGTGGAGACCAGTGACAAGTGGCGTCCCTCAGGGGTCAGTGCTGGGACCAGTGCTGTTTAACATCTTTATCAGTGACATGGATAGAGGAATCGAGTGCACCCTCAGCAAGTTTGCAGATGACACCAAGCTGTGTGGCTTGCCACATGCCACTTGCTAGAGTATGGCATGCAGAGGGACCTTGTGTTGGTCTGATGTAACTGGAGAATTTGAGTGAGAAATTAGACCATTGGCTGAGAGAGGGAAACACATTATGTCACTTCACCAGAGTTTTACTGAGAAAGAAAAAAAAAGTTGTTTTTAAGAACTGTACCTAAAACACTAGATTTCAAACGGTTTCTGACCACTCTGGCTGCAGCTGCTCCTCTTGCATGGTCTCCTTACCCTTTGCCTTGGTAGCTAATTCTCAGTAGAACTACTAATTTCTTCCTACTACTAATCTCCCTTTCAGATCTACTTCAGCTTATCTGCAGCATCAACAGGTGGTGAGATAAGACTGGGGAAGTGGGGAAAGGTGTTAGAGGGTGATTGGTTACCCCTCTCTTGGAGATTTGGGTCTCTGGGAGGGGTGTGGTGTCTGTATTATCTTTTCATTGTATATATCTGTAAATACCTGTTATATCTGGTAAATATTTGCTTGTATATTGTGCATTGCTATAAATATAAAGCTTCATTTATTAACTTCCAGTGTTTTCTGAGTCTTAGCCGGGGTTTATGAAAGGTGTGTGGGGGGGGGCAGAGCTAAACCACCACAGACTTGGACAGGCTGGAGAGGTGGGCCCAGGCCTATCTCATGAAATTCAACAAGGCCAAGTATAAGGTTCTGCCCCTGTGTCAGTGCAATCCCAAGCAGTAATCCAAGCTGGTTGGCGAGTGGCTGGATAGTAGCCCTCAGGAAAAGGACCTGGGGGTCTGGGTGGATGAAAAGCTCAATATGAGTCAGCAGTGTGTGTGTGCAGCTCAGACAGCCAACCGTGTCCTGGGATGCATTAAGAGCAGTGTGGCCAGCAGGGCAAAGGAGGTGATTCTCCCCCTTTACTCTGCTCTTGTCAGACCCCACCTGGAGTACTGTGTGCAGTTGTAGAGCCACCAGCACAAGAAGGACATGGAGCTATTGGAGCAAGTCCAGAGGAGGGCCACAAAGATGACCAGAGGGCTGGAGCACTTCTGCTACGAGGGCAGGCTATGAGAGTTGCGGCTTTTCAGCCTGGAGAAATGAAGGCTTCGAGGAGACCTTATAGTAACCTTTTAATATCTGACAGGGGCCTACAGGAAAGCTTGCAGGGAGATTATTCACAAGGTCTTGTAATGACGAATGAGGGGTACTGGGTTTAAACTGGAAGATGGGAGATTTAAACAGGATGTTAGGAGAAGTTCTTTACAGTAAGGTTGGTGAGACACTGACACAGGTTGCCCAGGGAAGTTGTGGATGTTCCCTCCATGGATGTGTTCAAGGCCAGGTTAGATGAGGCCTTGAGTGACCTGTTCTAGTGGGAGGTGTCCCTGCCCATGGCAGGGGGTTGGAACAGGATGATCTTTGAGGTCCCTTCCAACCTAGACCATTCTATGACTGATTCTATAAACCCTTGTATCTTGTTTTGCCTTTGGTTTGTGATGGCTTTTGGTTTTTTTTTTTTTGGTTGTGGGTTGTGGGGTTTTTATCAGTTTCTTAACTGTATGCTTAATTTATTTCATTTGTTCAGAAGAATAAAGGTCATATGTGTTAATAAACACTTTTTCTTTGAATTTTTTTTTTTTTTTTTTTCTTTTTCCCATCAAAGAAGATACAGAGATTGTAATGTCACACCTTCCATCTGAAACTCAGGCAGCTCATAATTTCCCAGAGCATTTCATAGTTATTTGAATAAATTTATGTTCAGAAGTCACCCTTTATGTTAAATAGAAAAAAAAAAATCAAGTTTAGTAAATGGTAGTTTTTAGTGACATTTCCTGAGTATGACTTACCACTTCTTGAAATTAATGACCCAATACTGTTTTAATATTATGTTATGAGGCTGACATCTACAAGAGCTGTGGATGAATATGCTTTTTTTAAGACTTGTTAATTTAAATTATGCAAATTAATTGGATGAAACTTGAGAATAGATTACGGAATTCTATCATTTGTACTTCTTTTTTAGTAGAAAAGTCAGGTGTTGAAATTCTTTTAAATCTGTGATATTTTGTTCTCTGCTGATGTAGCGTGGGCAGATTCTCACTTGTTAATTATACTGAGACTACAAGAAAGGAAGAAAAAAATCTTTGGTAGAAGAAAAGAATAAAATACTTTCCACTGACATGTAGTTAAGTTTCTGTCCACATGTGTAGTTGAAATCAACATCTTAAAGAACTATTATATAATCAAATAATGAATCTTAGGATGATTTGTGTTAGAAAGGACCTTTAAAATGACCTTCCAGTAACTGAAGACTGCCTGAGTGCCATGACTTTTCAAATATGATGGAGAGCATCTTACTAATTGCATCAGCAAGGTCCCAGCAAGTACTCTGAGATGCATCTAATTGGGTCCTATTGACTTCTATATTTTCAGGTTCCTGAAGTAGTCTCAAACCTGATATCTAAGAGTAGGACTTCATTTCCCCAGTATCTGCCTCAAAATACAAGGAATTGAGAGATGCAGAAAGCGCAATTACAATTAAAAAAAATACTTAAATTAACTGCTGAGTACCTCAGCTGTCTTAGTGTCAATTGTCACCAGATGCTAATCTATCAAAGGGAGTACAATTTGTTTAATCTTCCTTTTCTGATTAACATACCTGTAGAAGACATCCTTTGCCAAATTCAGGTCTAGCTGTGCCTTAGACTTCCCATCCATATTCTCCCAAACAGGTATCCCTGCATTTTTTCCAGGAGATACGTCCATGGTTCCACTGCATATTTGTCTCCATCTTGTGTCTCAGTTTGATCAAGATATCCTAAGCTGTGCTGGTTTCCTAAATTTTATGGTGACAGTTTTTGTTCCCAAATGCACTTAATTGTATATCTGTTTTTTTGCTACCTTATTGCTTGGACAGGCCACTGTGTAGCCTGTTACTGAATTTGTTGGATGGTTTAGATAAGTAAAAAATTGCAGTTAGTGTAAACCTTTCTAGCCAGGTGAAGATTCAAACATGTCAGCAGATGAGAAGAACTACTGAATCAAAATGCAGGATGGGTAAAGAAATACTATTCTAAAGCCACATCCAAATCAGAAAAGAGAGCAGAGGCATGATACTAGTTCAAGAGCCTCTGAAATTTTTTTCAAATAACACCTCACTGGTACTTGTTGGTCTTGTTTATGCATGCACTTGTCTTGCTGGAGGAAAAATCTTGTAAAAGTAAAAATATGTAGGAAGAACTCAGGCAGTCAGGTCTCCATGTATTCAGATCCTCTACAAAAGATAAAATTGTCAAGAAATAAAAAGACCTAGGAGCTCTCACTGAGAACAATTTACACCTATGAATCTGAGCATTTACTGAGGCTGCTGGATGCTAAACCGATGGGAAAAATCAAGCCGAAGAAGACCACTTCTTTCTTTAGAAAACAAACATTCAAAATT
>VWZI01004925.1:0-36942 GCA_013396835.1 Psilopogon haemacephalus
TAGAGGCAGGTCCTGCAGCAAGAAGCCAGGGTGCTCCTCAAGGTCTGTCTCAAAGTCCCTGCAAGGTTCGTGCAAGGTCTGTCTCGAGGTCCATGTTCAGGTCTGTTCAGGTCCCAGTGCAGGTCCGTCTCCAATCTGTCCAGTTGCCATATATATACTGGGGTGATTTGTTCCCTCCCTGTTCAAGCCCATGGAGGGTGGGAGAAGGTACTTTACACCTATTGTACTCCACATTTCAAACCTCCAGTGACAGAGGTGGGGAGGGAGTAAGACCGTTTCCTGCCCCATTCACACCTCTGGTGGGGCAGTGGACTTGGGTGTACCCTGCCACAGTTCACACCTCATTCAAACCTCGGGTGGGACAGTGCCCTGCCCTGCCACACTAACCTGATCTCTGTTTGCAGGAACAATGTCTTTGTATTGGTCCCAGGGTACCTGTCCTTTCTTCCACTTTGTAGGCTTTCTTCTTGTGTCTAAGCATGTCCTGGAGCTCTCTATTCATCCATGCAGGCCTCCTTCCTCTTTTTATTGGGATGCATTGCTCCTGGGCCTGGAGGAGGAAATCCTTGAGCAATGACCAGCTTTCCTGGGCCCCCCTTCCTTCCAGAATTTTTTCCCATGGCACCCTGCTGAGGAAATTTCTGAAGAGATTGAAGTATGTTCTTCTGAAGTCCAGAGCAGTGAGTTTACTCTGTACCCTCCTTGATGCCTTAAGGATCTTAAACTACCATTTCATGGCCGCTGCATCCCAGGCTACCGTTCAGCTTCACTTCACTCACCAGCCCCTCCTTGTTGGTGAGGACTAGGTCCAGCACAGCACCTTTTCTTGTGGGTTCCTCTACCACTTGAAAGAGGAAGTTATCAACAATACATTCCAGGAACCTCTTAGATTGGTGGTGCTGTGCTGTGTTGTCCTTCCAACAGATGTCAGGGTGGTTAAAGTCCCCCATGAGTACCAGGGCCTGTGAGCATGAAGCTTGCCTTCCCTTTAACCTTTACCCATATGCATTCTGTTCTGGTGTTGAACATCCCCAAGTTGAGCTCCATGGATTCCACTTTATCATTGATGTAGAGTGCAACACCCCCTCCCTTTCTCCCCTGCCTGTCCCTCCTGAAGCGTCTGTACCCATCTATCCCTACACTCCAATCATGAGATCCATCCCACCATGTCTCAGTGATGTCGATGGGATCATAACCCTGGAGACTTGCACATATTTGTAATTCCTCCTGTTTGTTCCCCATGCTCCTTGCGTTAGCGTAGAGGCATTTCAGTTGTGCCTCTATTGGATCTGACTGATTTTCCTTTATCTCGTTCTTTGAGCATGCTTTCCTCAGTCAGTACTTGGACCTGTCCATGCTCAGACACGTCTGTAACTACTAGCCTATCTCTACCCCTCATGTCATTACTACCAAATGAATTATCACTTGATGTTTCCTTGCTGGCAGATAAAACCTGAAGTGGATATGGCTCATCTCTGTGGAACTTTGAATGCATTACTCTGTCTCCAGGATGCTTCAGGACAGCAGGTTGAGAACCATTACTAATTCCCTATTTGTTCCACACTGATCTGTCCTCCCACAATTTGCCACATGGAGGTCTGATTACTTTGTCCCCTTCCCCCTTCACATCCCGTTTAAAGCCCTGTCAACTAGCCCCTCCTCTGCAAAGACCCTCTGCCCTCTTTGAGAGAGGTGTCTCTTGTTTGGTGTCAGCAACCCTGGTGCCGTTCATTATCAAAGAAACCAAATTTGTGACGGTGGCACCATCCATGCAGGCACATCCGGCTACTTATTCCAGTGTCTCTGCCATCAGTTGGAATAACAGATGAAAAGACGATTTGTGCCCCTGAGTCCCGTATCACCTGTCCCAAGGCCCTGAAGTATTTTTTTATTTTTCTGGGACCACTGTTTCTCTATTAGTTCATAGAAGCAAACACCTTATATTATAACCATTTGATGCTATTTTTACAAAATTATATCAAACATTCTTTGATTGGTAACCATAGATAGTGGCATAAGCTGAAAGAGATTTTAGAATCAGTATAAAGCGAAAATTTTCATATCAGCTTCTTGCCAGCGAAATGGGGAGAATTAAATGACAAATTGGCAGAGAAACAACCAGATTAACTGGAAATTAAATCTTTGTGGAACAGTCCTTAGAAGAGGAAGTTTTTTTTCTCTTTTTAATGAAATGTGTTAATGAATTTCTAAGCATTTAATTAAAGTACTAATATAATGAATAAATATACTGAACAACCACTCAGATTAAAAGCATTTTAGCAGCCAGCTGAGATAGCTGTAAACAGAGGCATTATAACCACTGATGTACTGAAGAGCAAAGTATTCAGATTACTCTTTTATGTAATGGTATGCAAAACTGATTTATGTTATGCACAGGAAGCAATATATCATGCTTCCTGTGCTAGCCCCCCTGAGCTCAAAAGCTCAATGAATAGACTTAATTCTATTTGGAAGTAAAAATAAAAAAGCTTTAACAATAAATAGAATGTATTTTAAATAAGGGGAATTACAGAGGATGTGGGGAAAGGGAACAAAAAACAAAATACAGGTATAAGGTAAGGGGAATTAGAGAGGATATAGGGAAGAGAAAACAAAATAGAAAACATAGGTATACAACCGGTAGATGAGAGTGGATGGAAGCTGAATCCAAGCGGTGAAGTTGGAATTGGTGGTAGATGTAGATGGATGCAAAATGATGGTGGAAAATGCAATGAGTTTAAAAAGTTCCAAACATGGTTGTTGTCCCCACATGTTTACTGGAGAGCACGTGGAAAAGCAGGAGCAGCAGCAGGAAAACACAGTACTGGCTGATGAGGAGCAGAAACAAGAGAGACAAACAGGAACTTCATCTCCCCTTCATAGAGGGTCTCAGCAAGAAGTAGGAGTGGCTAAACACGACACCTGAGGTTAGGTCAGACCACCCTCAGGGAGGAGTCAGGATCAAGTTCAAGTAAGCCTCCCAGGAGGGCTTAACTCTTAACACATCCTTTTAAGCAGAAGGTGTTTTTGAACATGTTCACATGTTATTTTACAACACAGTTCATTTGGAACCATTGTAATGGTTCCTTCCCATATTAATTCTTATTTTAAGTCTTGTTTGAATTTTCTGGAAATCCAAAATTATGTAAACATTTTTTTCTAGATGATCTTCTTATCTCAAAAGTCAAAAAGCAATTACTATAGAGGTATTTGTTTTCATTGCTACGTAAAATATCTAAAATAGAATAAATAGAAATCAATGTAGATACAATATAGCGTTTACTGCTTTAATGTCAGCATATAAAGATATAGCTGGATCCAAGACAGTAACATGCCATCAAAAAGGGGAAGAGAAATCTCTTGGTTAAGGTGAGTATCTTACAAAGGACAGCTCAGTCACACTTTGTGGTATACATTTCTCTTCAACAATTATTCTGTATTCTAAGGAAATTACTTGCTTCTACCTTTTAGATATCTGAATTTAGTTGTGATGAAGCATGTCTTTACTGGCTGTTATGCAAAGACATTGCAGTTAAATGAAACAAAAATATGAACATGGATTAATGCAGACAGAGAAGACAACAAGTCTCTCGTTCTTTCTAAGGTCATTCTACAAATAAAAGCAAATCAGGGAAATGGAAAATAAAAGTTCCAATTGCTATACTTCTCTCAAGGGACCATGTTATCCTCTCTATATATTTTCAACTGTTTTTGCACTACTACAAAGGTGCCCTTCCTTTTTCCCCTTATATAGCCCTTTTCACGTGACATTATGTATTGTGTGAGTTGTACTCTGTGTGTGTTGTTAGTATAAATTCACAATACAGCTTTAAAGGTCAGACACAGGGAAGTAACAGTGCTTGCCTAGGTCAACATATATTCAATGATTTCTTGTAATTGGAATCTGAAATTCAGGCATTCTGCTATAGTTGAAAGATGTGTTATCTTGTTATGACATCATTAATGTTATAACACCATGACTTGTTAATGTGACATTATCATGATTTTGATGTAAGCACCATTAGCTAGACTGCAGCTGTACTGTCTTTGTACTTCATCTTGGGTGCAGAGATAGAAACTAATCTTCATTTTGGAATTTTCAGAGGTTTACGAGAGTTTTTTCTGAATACTTTCTGCAGCCAGAATAGACTTCCCTGTTAACAATTTTATCAGTCTTTCTTTTTCCAATGATCTTTAATATTAGTGAGTAGAGGTGAAAGGAATAGAAAATAATAAGATCCAACTATTTATCAATGGTCTACCACTACATGTTTGAAAAATTTCCAGCTATCAAATCAACATAAATTAAACTATATAAAGTAAAATGTATTTATGAATATTTGACCTTGACGCATTGATTGCAGTTTCCTAAGGCAGTGAAACATAACACTGTTTTAATGGACTTAAATGAAAACACACAGTAGAGATTCATATGTATAAAGTAATTTGACAGCAAACTATATAGTGCCATTGTTTTTCAGTCTATCATTATTTCCCTGGCTGGTGTGTTTCTGTCTGTGTAATCTTCACAGTCATTCATAGTGTCTCTGTGGTTGTCTTGTCCTCATGAGAAGATTTATGTAGAAATCACATAGTATGACATACTGGTGGACTTCCAATTGACTAGACTTTTTTAAAATAACTTTTAAAGTAATATTAGAATCTACAGTTCTTCCACCTTGATAAGATACTATTGCTTTTTTACTGGGCCACAAGTATGTGATTATCTGAATATTTATCAGTTAATTTTAAAGCAAATTGTAGAATTGTCCTTCTTTGTATATATCTGCAGAAACAAGCAAATTGTCATAGACATTTCAGATGGAGAGATTTTTTACCCTACACCCTTTTCTAATTATAAAGTAGTAACATGAATTAGTTCAAGTAGTAGCAGTAACAAAGGTGCTAAATTTATTCTTCCATGTGCTCAAATTGGGGTAATGCATAATGTTTTACTAGTCTGTAGGGAGTTATAACAAGTGTTTTCAATGTAAAACTACAGCTAGCAGTTTACTAACGATCTGAACTCTGGAGAACAATAACATGCTTTTAAGCTCAGATAAATAAGTTTTCAACCTAAAGGGAAATAGTAAAAATGGCAAAAAAAATTTGAAACATGACTCTAATTGCTATGACTCCTAAATGCTCATAAATAAATGTTAGTTGTGTTTAGAAAGTCATTTCACCTTACCGATATTACCTAATGTATTTCTTAGCCCTTTCCTTTCTGAATCAAAAGAATGCAGACAAATGTTTGGAAACAATTGCACTATTTGAAATATAATTTGATATTTCATATTATAATCCTCTGGAACAAATGAGTGATAGGAACCTCCTACTGCAGTGCATAATCTGACTGGTTTCCCCTTTTGGATCAATGTGTTTCCATTTCCATTCACATATAGGACAGTAAATAATGGAGTTACACAGAGTGTTTGTTAAAAGCTAAAAGCCTAATTGATGTGGATTAACTCCAGTAGGCAACTAAATAGCACAGTCAGCCCATGTCTTTTTTAAACTATAGAGACCAGAACTGGACAGAGGACTCCCCATGTGACCTGATGAGTGTTTGAGTAGAGTGGCATGATCATGTGTCTCTCTGCTAGTAATGTGCCTTTAGATGGAGGCCAGGATCCCATTTGCCTTAGCTGATGCTGGGTCAGCATATAAGTTGCAGCTACATGATCCTGTGATCTGAGGTCCAACAATGGCAACCTGCCTTAGTAGTAACAGCAATGGGTCTGTGTCTTTCCTGTCCTTCTGTTTATTGGTTATGTGTCTGAGTAGCCCTTCTTCTTGTTCTTGGCATCTATAGGTAATTTAATTTGTATCTGAAACTTATCTTTCCTGACTGCATCTCTGCATACTCTAGCAAGGTTCTTCTTGTCCCTGATATGACTACAGAGGGACTATGGTTTCATAACACTTAACTATGAATGACAAAGTATCACTTAGTCAGAAATTGGGCCGGTGTCTCTAGCCAGCCTATTGTCTCATCTCAAAAACACTGGATGTTCATACAGACACAGCCTTGATATCCAGCTCTATCACTATTATAGCTAAAGAAAAATCTTGATTTCCATATTTATATCTTAAATTCCACAGCTCTTGCCCCACTTGGGACAATTTAGACACAATCTAAATTGTATACAAGATAAACATGGCTTTCATTGAAGCAGAGACTCATACAAGTTAGAAAGGACATCTAACTTGTATGAAGACTGACCTTTCAAACCTCCTACTCTGAGCATGTCCAGCTAGAGCAAGACACTCAAGGCCGTGTTTCAATTCTCTTTTGACTATCTCTAAGGCTGAAGAGCTTATAACTTTTTTTTTTTTTTCCAAAACATTTCTTGACTTCTCTCATTGTAAGTATTTTTATACTTATTTTTAACCAGAATTTCCTGTACTGTAACATTTGAGCACTGCCTCCTTTCATCGTTACTTTGTACTTCTGAGAAGTTTCTGGCTTGTCTTCTCTGTATCTCCTACTATGTAGTCAAATTCAGCAAAAAGATAATTCACTGAAGTTTTTCTACTTAAAATGGACCAAACTCCTAAACTTTCTTGGTTGACCACCAATATGACAGTCTTTTCCCTCCTGAGAAACCCAAAGCTGTACAAAGTGCTCCAAATCCAATTGTGCAAGTGTCAAAGTGATAAAAATAATCATTGCACTTCCTCTGCTGGTTACCATCTTGCCAACACAGCTCAGTATGCACTTTCAGAGATACCTACCAGCCCATTTGCCCACCTGTATAGCTCTCTGAAAACATAGTAAACTTGTCCTCTAGTAGAATCATCTACAAACTTGATAACATCCCATCCCATTTTCCAGGCCACTAACAAATACGTTAAATATCATCAAACAGAATATAAGTCTGGAGACATGCCAGTTGTTGTGATCAGACAACAGCTGGACTTTGGACACCCTATCTCAATATTTTTATTGAGTGCACTCAGCTTTCTAACCAGTTATCCAGTCATTAAAAGGCTGGACACAAGCCAACAATGCACACTTGCAGCCCAGAAGACCAATCACATCCTGTGATGCATCAAAAGAAGTGTGGACAGTAGATCAAGAGAGGTCATTCTATCACTCTTCTCTGCTCTCGTGAGACCTCACATGGAGTACTGTGTCCAGCTATGGAGCCCCCAGCACAAGAGATGCAGGTCCAGTAGACAGCCACGAAGACTGTCAGAGCACCTCTCCCATGAAGACAGGCTGAAAGAGTCAGGGCTGTTCAGCCTGGAGAAAAGAAGGCTCTAGGGGGACCTTATACTACATTTCAGTACCTGAAAGAGATGTACAGGAAGGTTGGGGAGGAACTGTTTGAACAGCTTGTAGCAATAGGACAAGGGTCAGCGTGGATTTAATTTGGACACAAGGAGGAAGTTCTTTACATGGAGACTGGTAAGATACTGGAACAGGTTGCCCAGGGCTGTGGTCAAGGGCCTATCCTTGATGACTCAATGTGGCCTCATGCAGGCTGATTTAGTTGGAGGTGTTCCTGCTCGCTGCAGAGAGATTGGAAAAGATGACCTTTGAAGGTCCCTTCTAATCTGATGCTATCTGTGAATCTGTGAATTTCATCAGTACAACTTTAAGTATATAGGGGAGAATGTGTTGAATGTCTTGCTAAAAGCAAGGTAAACGGTATCCAGTGCTCTCTCCATGTCCACAAAATCACATGTCCACTTCATCAGACTTATTCTGCCCCTTGAAAAGACACAAACTTCAAAGCCACAAAGATAGCTGTTTATAACTTAGAACTATTTGTTTTCTGATGTTCAAAATAATTGGTAAATAATAGGCAAAATTTTATGAAAACACACTAATTTCCTGTAGTTTATAATCACTTTGTTTTACTTAATTGCCTTTTTATATATAGGCTCCGACTATGGTATTTGCAATTATGTAATTAAAAAGTTATAAGTAAATTACAATATGTAAACTATTTGTTTAAACATCCTAACTGAAAATTTTTGCTATTATTTCTGTTAATTATAGAACATGAAATTAGTCCTGTAGAAGTGATTAGCAATATGCCATGATAGACTAATGAGCTTCACTATCTTGCAGTATTGAAACAGATGTGATATTCCTATATTCAGCAAATATAGTTAAATGCTTGGTACCATCTTGGAAAAAGTTAACACCAACCATTATCATGTTATCAGATTTTACTGAATCAAACACCTTTATTTTTTTCTGTCTCACTGCATGCAGTAAAATATTATCATGTTTTCATTATGTTTTTAATCAATAGCATGAAGCTGGGTTTGGAAATCTGTATTAGTATTCACCCAATTGGAATAAAATTCCAAAGCGTCTTTATCTCTATTAAAAGAAAAAGGGTTTTGTGAGCAGTCACTTTGCTAAAATTTTATGTTGTCTTGGACAGCCCAGTGTCTTACCACTTATATTGCTTAGTATAATAAAAGATGAATAGATATATCTTGGAAAGATGGCCAAGTAGTCAGTCGATATTGGCAGTAAACAACAATTGAGATGAATTAATAATCTTTAAAGATTAGCTTTTAATAATTATTTAAAGCAGATATAACCCTAAATGCCTAAATTTCAAACGGAAACAGAAGTCTTTTGACAGTTAAGAATAACTAGAAAAAAATCTGTTTGAGCTAGAGTAGAAAAGCCTTATTCTCAAAAATAAGTCAGTGTCCTTCATTTTAACCCAACGTACTGCCAAAGATGAGGATTCTGAAAATTTGAATGAGGAGGACTTACTGGTGCCTTTTGTCTACTATTTAACTACTCTTGCAATTTAAGATATGAAGTAAAAGACCTATTTTTATTCAAACTACTGCTTTGTATGGACTGTTTTGTGTTTCTACATGCTCAGACAGTGTTTTGACATAAACTGAAGTAGATATATGCTGACCTTCTTTAGACATGCAATGACTTAGTAGGTTTTGCAATAAAGACCACTTTTTCTGTTATCCAGTCAGCTTCTGAATGGTAGAAAAGTTTAACAAATGGACTATGGCCTTCCTTGTTAATTTCCCATAACTTCTGTTGTCTGATAATTTCAGGAATGCCACAGGTCTCTGTAACAATTTTCCTATGTAGCATACATTACAGATCTTAAATATCAGTTATGTGGAACTACAAAGGCACATTCAACAACTACTGCTTTTGTTTCTCATTAGCTCTTATGGCAGTTTTTCTGGTTCATAAATAATATCCAGTGTACAAAATTTCTGTTGCATATGGCATGCCTGAAAAAATATACTACCTTTTATGGTTGAAGATGTTGCCACTTTCTGAAAACTGAATTTGGAAACAACTCACTGTAGTGTGCAAATTCTTAGCATATTTGCTATAGAAGTGTTTGATTACTTACATAGTGAAACAATGTAATGTTACTGTTTTTCCTTCCTCTACAGAATAAAAGTTATATTCATGTGTAACCATGCAGAATTCCATATTTGCTGGATAGGTTTCTAGCCACTCTTCCCAAAGCCTGTAGTGCTGCATGGGGCTTTTTTGGCTCAAGTGTAGGACTGGGACTTTATCTTGTTGAAGTTCATATAATTGACCTCAGCCCATCAAGTCAGTCTGTCCAAGTCCCTCTGCAAACCATCTCTACCCTCAAGGAAATCAACACTTCCACTCAATTTGGTGTCAACAGTAAATGCGCTGAGGGCGCTTTCTACCTCCTTGTCAAGATCATTGATAAAGATGTCAAACAGAAGTGGTCCCAGTACTGAGCCCTGTGGAACATCACTTGTCTGAGTTTTGTAGTGCTCCTGAGATGGAGACTAAAAATTCATCTAAGGAATGTATTAAACATGCAGAAACAATACTAAAGGAATGTTATTTCCACTCAAGATTATTCAAAGATATTCATAGAATCAGTCAGGATTGGAAGGGACCACAAACATCACCTAGTTCCAACCCACCTGCCATGGGCAGGGACACCCTACCCTAGATCAGGCTGCCCACAGCCTCATCCAGCCTGGCCTTAAACACCTCCAGGGAAGTGGCCCAAACCACCTCCCTGGGCAACCCATTTCAGGGTCTCACCACTCTCATGGTGAAGAACTTCCTCCGCACGTCCAGTCTGAATCTCCCCACCTCCAGCTTTGCTCCATCCCCCATAGTCCTGTCACTACCTGATAGTCTAAAAAGTCCCTCCCCAGCTTTTCTTTAGGCCCCCTTCAGATACTGGAAGGCCACAATAAGGTCACCTCGAAGCCTCCTCTTCCCCAAACTAAACAGCTCCAACTCTTTCAGTCTGTCCTCATAGGAGAGGTGCTCCAGCCCTCTGATCATCCTTGTGGCCCTTCTCTGGACAATCTCCAGCATGTTCACATTCCTCTTGTAATAGAGGCTCCAAAACTGGAGGCAGTACTCCAGGTGAGGTCTCACCAGACCAGAGTAGAGGGGGAGAATCACCTCCTTTGGCCTGCTGGCCATGCTTCTCCTGGTACAGCCCAGGATCTGGTTGGCTTTCTGGGCTGCAAGTACACACTGCTGGCTCACAGAATCATAAAATCATAGAATGGTTTATGTTGGAAGGGATCATCCAGTTACAATCCCCCACCACAGGCAGGGACACCTCCCACTAGAGCAGGTTGCCCAAGGCCTCAACTGTATTGAAGACTTCTTTGAACCTAGATCTTTGTTTATGCTATAAACACATTTACTACCAAAATTATTTTAGAAAGTAGAAAATATAATAAAGAATTTCTCTCTGTGTTGGTTTGAGCTAATTGGAGAATTTGAGTGAGAAATTAGACTATTGGCTGAGAGGGAGTTAAACACACAGTGTCACTTCACCGAGTTTCACTGAGAGAGAAGAAAAAAAAAATGTTTTGAGAAATGTTCTGAAAACATCCAGATAAGCCAGTCTGCTTGCAGAGAGTCAGTCTGGCTTGGGTCTTGCTGGCTCCAGCAGTTTTTTCCCTTTGTCTCTCTGCTTTTGAACTAATTCAGAGTTAAATCACTAAAACGACTAATTTCTTCTCCTATCATTAATCTCCCTGATCTTCAGTTTATCTGCAGCATCATTAAGTGGTAAGATAAAGCTGGGGGAAGGGGGGAAATCCTCTTCTGGGGATTTTGGTCTCCGGGAGGGATGTGGTGTGTATTACCCTTTTTACTATATATTTCTGTAAATATCTGTTATATCTTGTAAATATTTGCTTGTATATTTGCATTGCTGTAAATATAAAGCTTCATTTATTAACTTCCAGTGTGTTTTTCTGAGTTTTAGCCAGGGTTTCAAAAGGTGGTGGGGCAGGTCACTGCAAACCCACTACACTCTCCAGAGTGACTTAAAGACAAATTGTATGTGCTTTTGTCGCTGTAATGTATTTTCCACAAAAGGAATACATTCAGTATATGCTTCAGTGTCATTTGTAGGGTGTTGATATGTAATATGTTAGATTGTTGCCAAATAGTGCCTTAACATTTTAAAAGAGTTAGTGTATTTCAAGTTCTTTAAATTGCTGTCTTTGTCCAAAGGACTATTTGAGAAAATAGTCCCTGCTTATCAAAACACGCAGCAATACATTTCTTTTCGAGAAAAACAAACACTAAAATGTTCTAATGAAATGAGAATTCTGTCATCCATATGAGGAGGCAGTTTTAAAATTTATTCTGAATTATCCTGTGTAACACTCATACAGTTGCATAGTCCATCATCCTACTTTATCTGGAAAAGATAGGAGCTGAAGATATTAAAATTTAAAAGGCATATTTGCAGAGAATATGTAATGAGTTCAAGAAAGATGATTGCAGTCAACTGTTGTACAGAACGTGTAATGAAAAATCAGAACATATTTCAGGAAGAGGTAGAAAGAGTAATATCCTTGTTGATACTCATAAAATATGTGTCAGAAAGCAGAATAGAAATCAATGAGACTAAACAAAGGTAAAAAGATAGACATCAAGGACTGCTTCATCATATAAGAAACTGGGATCTTGGGAAACAAACTGATTACATGGCTTGACTTGATTTGAATGAAATACAATTCATATAGTCGTTTTTAGAGAACAAAAGGCTCATTCCCAAAATCTTGATTCATGGAGATAATCTTTCGTAGTTCCTTCTATTAGTTCCAAAACATCTGCTCACTGTAGAAAAAGCTTGTAATCACCTTTTTCTTGCAGATTAAAAGCAGTGCAAAAAGCTCAAGCTTTGGTGCATGGCCTTGTCATGGTAGGCCTAAACAGGCCAAAATAGTCTTATACATGCTCTGGCTTGCCTAGGCATGTTTTTCTGCTCTCCCTCATTCTGCTATGGGGAGAAGGAACCTCGGGAAAGAGGACAAAGAACCTGGAGTCACCGAGTCTAAGGACCCTGGCTTGCCCAGACTTACTTTGTTCCTGTAAACATCCTGTGGTAAACAACGTACACACACTTGGCTTGTGCCTGCCTCATGCAAGGCCTATATTTTTCCCAAATTTGGGAAAAACAATTCTATGGCTTCACCTAATATGGCCAAGCTCAGCTAACTGCCATTCTGATTGGCTATTCTGTATCCAAAGGCCCATTAGTCTCAGGCTCTATTGATAGAAAGAGATGAGCAGGTAACACAATGTGTTCTGCCATTGTATTTAAAAAAAGGATGACCCTGGGAACTACAGACCAGTCAGCCTCACCTCTGTGCCTGGCAAGATCATGGAGCAGATCCTCCTCAAGGCTCTGCTAAGGCAGATGGAGAACAAAGCAGAGGTGCCTGATGCCAACCAGCATGGCTTCACCAAGGGCAAATCATGCCTAACAAATTTGGTGGCTTTCTACGATAAAGTCACAGCAGCAGTGGACAAGGGAAGGGCAACTGATGTCATCTACCTGGACCTGAGTAAGGCCTTTGACTCTGTCCCACATGACACCCTGGTCACCAAGCTGGAAAAACATGGACTTGATGGGTGGACAACTCGCTGGATAAGGAATTGGCTGGATGGTCGCACGCAGAGAGTGGTGATCAACAGCACAATGTCCACCTGGAGACCAGTGACAAGTGGCGTCCCTCAAGGGTCAGTGCTGGGACCAGTGCTGTTTAACATCTTTGTCAGCGACATGGACAGAGGAATCGAGTGCACCCTCAGCAAGTTTGCAGATGACACCAAGCTGTGTGGCACAGTTGACTTGCTGGAGGGCAGGGATGCCATCCAGAGGGACCTGGACAGGCTGGAGAGGTGGGCCCAGGCTAACCTCATGAAATTTAACAAGGCCAAGTGTAAGGTCCTGCACCTGGGTCGCTGCAATCCCAAGCACAAATACAGGCTGGGTGGTGAGTGGCTGGAGAGCAGCTCTGAGGAAAAGGACCTGGGGGTCTGGGTGGATGAGAAGCTCAACATGAGCCTGCAGTGTGCACACGCGGCTCAGACTGCCAACCGTGTCCTGGGCTGCATTAAGAGAGGCATTACCAGCAGGGCAAGGGAGGTGATTCTCCCCCTTTACTCTGCTCTTGTCAGACCCCACCTAGAGTACTGTGTGCAATTCTGGAGCCCCCAGCACAAGAAGGACATGGAACTGTTGGAGAGAGTTCAGAGGAGGGCCACGAAGATGATCAGAGGGCTGGAGCACCTCTGCTATGAGGACAGGCTGAGAGAGTTGGGGCTTTTCAGCCTGGAGAAGAGAAGGCTTCGGGGAGACCTTATAGCAGCCTACCAGTATCTGAGGGGGGCCTACAGGAGGGCTGGGGAGGGGCTGTTCACAAGGTCTTGTAATGACAGGACGAGGGGGAATGGGTTCAAACTGGCAGAGGGGAGATTTGAACGGGATGTTAGGAAGAAATTCTTCACAGTGAGGGTGGTGAGGCACTGGAACAGGTTGCCCAGGGAGGTTGTGTCTGCTCCCTCCCTGGATGTGTTCAAGGCCAGGCTGGATGAGGTCTTGAGCGTCCTGATCTAGTGGGAGGTGTCCCTGCCTATGGTGGGGGGTTGGAACTGGATGATCTTTGAGGTCTCTTCCAACCTAGACCATTCTGTGATTCTGTGATTCTGTGTATTTGTAGTGTGTTTAGCAGTTACCTGCCCCCCACCACCACCTTTTGTAAACCCTGGCTAGAACTCAGGACACTGGAAGTTAATAAATGAAGCTTTATATTTACAGCATTGCACAATATACAAGCAAATATTTACAAGATATAACAGATATTTGCATATATATACAGTGAAAAGGTAATACAGACACCACACCCCTCCCAGAGACCAAAATCCCCAAGAGAGGGTAACCAAACCCTCCCTACCACCTTTCCCCCCTTCCCCAGTCTTATCTCACCACCTGTTGATGCTGCAGATAAGCTGAAGATCGGCCAGAGAGATTAGTGGCAGGAAGGAGCTAGTAATTTTACTCTGAATTAGCTACCAAGACAAAGACAAAGGAGATCATGAAAAAAGAAGCAGCCGCTGCCAGCACAGACAGGAGCAAACTGCTAATCTGGTTGTTTTGAGAACAATTCTTAAAGCAACTTTTGTTTTTTTTCCTTTCTCAGTAAAACTTGGTGAAGTGACTGTGATTTTATCTCTCTCAGCCGATAGTCTAATTTCTCACTCAAATCCTTCAATTAGCTCAAACCAACACAGTATTCTATGTATTCTATTTGTATTTGTATTCTATGATTTGTGATTGCTTGCTGTTGCTGCCTGCTGCCATTGCTCTCTGCTTCTGGCAGTGATTCTGCCATTGACTTCTGCAGCATTATGCTATGCTAATCTGTAAGTCAGCCCAGCTTCATAATAAGAAGCTCTGGATCTTTAGACCTAAACTTCCTGCTCCGAGTTCACCAGGAATAGGCATAATTGCCTTCATGTGATAGGCCTACATAGCCATCATGACATCTGTGCCAAACATTGCACATTGCAAGACATCCTGCCTACACCTGCCAGGATGAGAAGCCCTGGAAGGGGGACGCAGATAATCCAAATGGGCCAAGATAAGGTCAGAGATCATCTGCCTCCTTTCCCCAGCACCCTGTCTGGGAGTAATCAGAAGCCTCAGCAGCTGACAAGACACCAACAGAATTCCCTGAGAGTGTTTGGGTACTGTCTGAAGCTTCCCTGCAAGTTGAGAAGTAATATTTTGTGAGTAAATACTTAAAGTCTCTTGTAAATGACCAATTGCCTTCTACCATAAGCAGAAAGGAGCTCACTGATTCCAACTAGCAGTATAGTTAACTACAAGAACCGTCTCTTCCAGTTCAATTGAGTTTAATGTTTCATATTTTTGCTAGTTATTTCTAGATCCTAGTTATTCCTTTGTATAATGTTTTCACGACTGTGCAAAGAACCAATTATTATTAAAATTAGTGGTCGGGAGGGTGAGACTCCTGACCTATTAATTTTAATATTGAAAATTAATAAACAGTATGTCACGAGATATCAATTTAATTAGTATTGATACTCGCGGAGGGGGTCCTGGATGAGTCCCCGGGTTCTCTAGATACGTGGTTGGCAGGAATAAACGCATGAGTTGCTTAAAACCCAGAATAAACAGTTTAAACAGTCAGAACTTAGGGAACAGAGAGCCTACATACAAAACAGACCCCAGCCGCGCCTATAAATACCTGTGGGGCACGAGGGGAAACAACGCTTTTTCCCAAGGAAAAGGGAAAGAAGGACTGACTTATCCCGGATAGAAAGAGAGAGAAGGGGCTTTTGCCTACTGCTTCTCTATAAGCTGCGATGTTTGTCGCCACTGCCGCTGCTGCTGCATACCGAGCACGTGGCTGGAGCTCCTCACAGCACAAGGGGAAGACGAAGAAGAACCTTTAACGGTCGCTGTACCCTCCCTAAATACCCCCTAGGGGTGTGTGGAACTGACCAATAGGCATCTAGCATCCACTGACTGAACAATTGGTTCAAAATAGTCCCACGCATACATGCAGCCCGAGGCCTCCTGAGTCCTGGGGCCACGTGGTGTGCCCCCCCCGCCCCGTCTTCCGGACCTTGTAACAGAAGAGGGGAGGGGGATCCCAGGAACTGAACCAACTCTAGGGTGTTAATCACACCCATACCAGGACACAGTATTATTTTTTAAAATATATATAATCTCACAATTAATTAATCACCCCTCTATTACAGGCCAACAAGGATGATGTGTTGCAGACACATTTTTGTCATTATGAATTTTATTTATAATTGGAAAATAAATCCACTTATATGGTTTTGGGATTTTTCATGCTTCTATAGAGACACAAATTAGCTTTGGCACCATCTGCATTGACAAACAGATGTAAACTTAGTTTCAGTGGCAAGTTGTGGCAGGCTTGTATCTACTTTTTTACTGCTGAAGGACACTGATAAGTCTGACCCTGTATTTCTAGAGATTGTGTGTCATGATCAGAGGGCTGGAGCACCTCTGCTATGAGGACAGGCTGAAAGAGTTGGGGCTTTTCAGCCTGGAGAAGAGAAGGCTTCGGGGAGACCTTATAGCAGCCTAGGAGTATCTGAGGGGGGCCTACAGGAGGGCTGGGGAGGGGCTGTTCACAAGGTCTTGTAATGACAGGACGAGGGGGAATGGGTTCAAATTGGTGGAGGGGAGATTTGAACGGGATGTTAGGAAGAAATTCTTCACAGTGAGGGTGGTGAGGCACTGGAACAGGTTGCCCAGGGAGGTTGTGTCTGCTCCCTCCCTGGATGTGTTCAAGGCCAGGCTCAATGAGGTCTTGAGCGTCCTGATCTAGTGGGAGGTGTCCCTGCCTGTGGCAGGGGGTTGGAACTGGATGATCTTTGAGGTCTCTTCCAACCTAGACCATTCTATGATTCTATGATTCTATGGTGGTCCTGATGGGTCAAAAATAGGCCTATACATGTGCTGGCTTGCCCAGACATGTTTTTCTGGTCTCCTTCCTTCTGTTTTGGGGGAGAGGCAACTGTGGGAAAAAGGACAAAAGACATGGAGCCTGAGGACCCAGTCTTACCCAAACTTCTTTTGCTTCTGTTTGCACCCTGTGGTAAACAAGGTATATGCACTTGGCTTGTGCCAACCTTGTGCTAAGCCTGCCTGTGCTCTTCCCTAATATGGGTATAGCAAGCCTGTGGCTTCACCCAAATATGGTCAGACTTGGCTATACTGCCATGCTGGTTGGATAATCTATGTCCATGGGCCCATCAGTCTCAGGCATTGATATGAAAACAGATAATCAGGTAACACAACATGTCTCTGCCTTTATTCTGTGCTCTGCTGCTTCCATTATGTTTCTCTGCCATTGGAAGTAATACTACCTTATTATATATTGCAATATAAGCTATAACTAAGAGCATCTTGGAAACTTCCTGCTTTGTGTTTACCAGGAAATAACTTAAATCACCTTCACATGATAGGCCTGCATAGCCAGCAGCCAGTATGACACACTGGCCACACATCACAAGATATCCTGCCTTCACCTGCCAAGATGAGCAACCCTGGAGGCACACAGATCACCTGCAGAAGACAGGATTAGGTCAGAGGTTCTCTGATCCCTTTCCCCAGCATCCTGTGAATCCTGAGAATGATCAGGGGTATCAGAAGCCAGCGAAGCCAATTGACAGAATTCCCTACAAGCATTTGGATACTATCTTAGTCTGTTGCTAGCCTCATAAGTCAAGAAATAATATTTGTGAGTAAATACCTAAAGCCTCCTTTCATTTACTTTAGCTTCTGCCATAAGCAGAAGGAGCCCTGAGCCCATCTATTGGGCAAGCAAGATAACTAACCTCTAGCAGTACAATTGACCACAAGGAAGGTTCTTTTCCAATTCAATTAAGTTCAATTAATGTTTATAGAGTTGTAGTTGATTCTAGGTCTAGATATCCTTTATATAATGTATTCCATGACCATTGCAATTGAGCCAGATTATTATTAAAATTAGTTGTTGGGTTTGGTAAGAGTTTTAATATCAAAATTAATAAACAATATACATTTTGGAAAATATCATCTCACATCAATTAATTGCCCCTCTATTACATTTTGTGTGATTCTATAACAAAAGCTGAAGAGTACATTTTCAAGTTTGGAAATAAAAGAATCCAGGAAAAATAAAAATTAAAAATCATCAAGTGTTACTGTAAAGTATAAGGAAATATGATATTCATTTATTATGAAATATACACAAGTTTTCCTCCTTGCTTCTCTAGTTTTACCAGCACAGCTTCCTGGTCAGTTTGTTTCAGCAGAAGAATGTACATCCCATGAAAATGGCAGAAGTCTTATTTTATTTCAGTGTCTGTGACAGCAAAACTTATCAAGAACTTTAAAAATGTAATCAATAAATGGAGAAAGTGCTGCTCAATAGTAATTTATAAAGTAACTTTTTCATTATAATTCCTTAAATTAAGATAATATTTATATACATTGCATTAATAATGATTCCTAGAAGTAGGCTTCTGAATAAGTTTTCTCTATTTTATCATGTTGCAGAGAAAATTACTCAAATACTTAATAAACTATTTAATGGAAACTTTTAACAACGTGATTGAAGTAATGACTTTTAGTCAGCTTTCTACAAGGAAAATTTCCTATACAAAAGCAAATTCTCTCTTTTGAAAATGTCAGTCAGTGTATATGGGTTTGTGCTGCATATTGTGCATGTGCACAACTAACATTTGCACACTCAAAGCTGGAAAATGGTCTACTCAAGGTCATATGGAACCATGTCTGCACTGTTTGGGACCAGATGAAGTACAACACTAACGGTTCTATGAACAATTTTTTTCAACCCCAAATACTGTCAGGTTGAACAAACATGTGTCTGCTATATAGAGGAAAATCGTGCTTTTTGTTAGACAGAAACCATATCAGATATGCTAATACATATACTCACAATTAAAAAAAAATATTTAAAAGCATACCCATTAATTAGTTTATGATTTGAAATCAGGTAAATACGTGAGGCCTCTTAAGAAATCTGGCATCCCTCAGTTTTTATTCCATCCCAAATTATCACAGAAATTGAATAAAACAGATGTTTAGACTCTGGCATTAGCATTCATTGAAATCTTGTGCATAAACTGTATTTGAGGAAATTAGGTTATAATTCAGCTTCTCTGTAATTGTTATGATAACACAAACTGTATACAGGCCAGGCTAACAGCACATGTAAATCATCAGTTTTACTACTGTGACAACAGAGGTAGCCTCTAGTCACCCTTACCCTGTTTTATAACTAATTTGCATGCAGTAATTCTATTTGCTTCAATGAAAGACTGCTATTAGTGTGCCAAGAATTCGGATTTATAGGTTTCTCATTCAACTATTGCTGCTTTTTAAAGGTGCTGTAGCCAGTTGCTTTTTGGACATTTGGGTATGAATAACACTTTACAGAACTGATGTCTCATCAAAACTGCTTAAATTACTCAGCATCAGGGAAAGAACTGAAACAGGAAGCACAGGGGCAGTACTTTGACTCAAGAGGCAATATGCCTGCAGACATTAGTACTGGCTTTAACTACAGACTATACTGGAGAAATAATATGAAAATAATAAAAATGAAAAATCATATTAATCCCATGTGTGACTACAAATAGCAAAATCAATTGATGATTTTTTTTTTTTTTTGCCAGTATCATAGGAACTAGCAAAGTGAGCACTTCCAGGTTATAATATGCTTGATTTGCTCTAAAGGTCATTAGGTTTGATGTAATTATAACAGCCTCTCATTAATTTAATTATGCGCATTTCCATTCTAAACCTAATTTTCACTATTTTGCTTCTTGAATGACTTAGAGAAACACAGTATGATAGCTTAATCATGTTGCTTGATTTCATATTATTTTAGTGGGACTTTTTACTAGTTATTTTATATACAGACTTATTATGCATTGCATATTGTCATTTATATAATATAATGCATATCTAAATCTATATACATTATTTATATACTAGATGAATTCATTCTGGAACCAAAGAATTATTTTTTTCTTCTATTCAGTAGTTATATTTTCTTTGAGGAGATTTTTACATTTAATTACATTTTGAGAACTCAGAATTAATGAAATAGCAATCTGGGAGGCTGTTGCATATATAGTTGTTACTACTTGGTAGTCCAGATGGTGCTATTAATTATTATTAATCATCCATATAGTACTATGAACATAAGTGCCATTGTATGAAAGATAAATTCTCTGTGCTGTGCAGCTCATAATAACAAGCTAGACAAAAGAAACAAAGACAAAGAAAGGGGCACATGGGGATCTGTAGAGACAGCATCATGATAAAATGAATATTATGGGGAAGATTGTTTAGAAAAATGAGTTCTCCAAAAGGGTTTGAAGGAAAAGATAAAGGTATATGGTCTGTTCACAGGGCTGCCAGAGACCTTCCAGGTCAGCTCCCTGCAGACAAATCAAACATGAAATCACTTTCATAAACTCTCCAAGTTCTGTCTTTAAAGCATCTGGGGGTGAATTGCTCTCAGAATTTATGCCTGGAAGACTGACCCAGAACTGTGCTTTCAGAGTTAGAACCTGTCTTCTCATTTAAGTTTCAACTTACTCATAGCCAGTTGATGGCCACCTGTTTCAAACTCAGCCTGATTTTATTTATCTTAAAAAGTACTTTTCTCTCACATGGTTGCCCCCATGACGTATTCATATACAGTAACAGTATCTTCCCTCATGGTTCATTTTACTGGATTAATCTCTTTTCTTGGAAGACATGATCTTCATTGCCCCAAAAATTCCTACATAATTTCTTTTCAGCTGTTGTCATTTCAGTTTGTCTTTCTTTAATATATTTATCAAAATGGAACATGTTAATAGAGTTGAGATCTTGCCAGGAATTTTAAAATGACATGGAGGTTTCACCTTGTTAGTTTGGATCCTGGGAGCACCACTGCAGATATGGTATACAACTACTACTGGGTTTTCATGGTCATTTCTTTCTGATAGGAAATAGGCATTGTATAACCCTGTTGCTAGCTAGTACAACCAGTCATTTCTCAGAGGAGGTATGTCCTAGCAGAAATTCTTCTTGTTACTCTACACATTAGGATGCTTAATCAGGGGACAAAATCAGCCTGAAAAAATATTGTCATATGCCAATTATCCTATATTAAAAAAAAAAAAAAAAAGCCCTTAGATACAGCTGACTCCTCTATGTACTGTGTACAGCTGCAAGAAGATGGCAAATTTTGTTACCCTAATCAAAAACATCATCATCAAAGTACTGTAGGAACTCAGAACTAGAGAATCATCACATTTAAATTTGTCTTAGCATAATACTGCACTGATCTTATTTTCATGACTTCTTAGTGCTGAAATTTTGTTGTTTAAGTCCAAGCATCAGTTCCACCAACACTAATCCTTCCTTTCCATTTCAAGACTCTTTATTTCTTATCTTCTTTCTTAAATAAACATTTATTTCCTATATTGATTCTGCATTTCTTATTTACAATGTTGTTGTTCCTATTCCTTAAAAAGACCACATATTTTCATATCCCTTATCCAGTTCACTTCAATAACCAATTTCCCTCAGTCTATCTAATAATCTCTGTTTAATATTAAATCCTAGTTAGTGGCATGCCTCTCTGAGTCTCATTTAATTTGCACTCAAATCCAAATCTCATTGTATATGCTTTTAGCAGTCAGCTTTAGCACAGTAAAACTTCTTTTAGATTTTAACACCGGTACTTTCCACTGCCTTAATGAAAAACAACAGGAAGAGACTGGAAACAGAGCAAGGAGTGTCCAAAGTTCAACACAGTTCCATGCCCATACATCAAGCCTTCAAAGATATTGGTACCTGTAAGAAATAAAAAAATTAAATAATTTGGAAGGGGAATTTCCATGTGGCTGAAAAAAAACATACCTAAGAGAGCACTTAGAGGAAGTAAATTGGAAACAGAGGATTCCAAACAAAACACACTTCTTGCACATAAAAGTAAGATTCAGATTGTCATAAGAAGGAAAGCAACATAGGGTGTGTTTGTTTCATGACAGATTTAGTTTACCACCTTGTTTAGGTTGCCATTACACACATATTTAAGGGCTTGCTTACATATACAAATATGAAATCCTTTCAACACCAAAGTTTTTGATTTTAAATGAGCTTTTGGTTTAAGTAGAATGTTAAAGGAATCCATTCCAACCAATCTCAAAATTGCAAGCCACACTTAAAATTATTTATGCATCTGCATCTCTGGTGTATCAGAGCATTTCTCAAATATTAACAAACTAATCTTTGGCTACTTGTGTGTAAAGACACTCAGGTCTCAGACCAGTGCCTTAACTGCAAAGCCTTCCATAAACCAACCTGAATTTTCAAGAGCTCTCTCAGTGCTTTGGTTAAAATTCAAACTAAATTAATAATTTTAAAAGCATGAAAAACATCTGTTAATTTAAATGTTTGATTCTTTGATTTCTTTATTATTTTAAGATCTAAACCAGAAGCATCGAATTCCTGAAAGAAATACTGAGATTTTATTCACCATTTGATTAAATAAGTTTCTGACATGCTATTCATACAGTGTTCAGAAGTTAGTGGTACCTGTGCACACTGTTATTGATTTTTTTAAGGGTAAACTTTTGTCATAAGATTTATCTATGACTTCCACTGTACTACTCAAATGTTATAACTGTATTTTTCAGAAGTTTCTAACATCTGTCTTTGAGACCTCCACAGATAAATTTCTGCTTTATGAACACAAGAATAGTAGATTAAAAAAAAAAAGCATAAAGCTATCCATGTCTATGTATGTTTATACACCCATACTGCCACCACTCCGCACAGTGGAGAAATTTAGGGTTCCTTCTACAGGTCATCAAGGGCCACTTCTAGGAACCCTTCTCATGGAAGAATGCCTTAGTCAATCAATTCCTGGTTATCGTTAAGAGAATTAATGTATTCTTCCAAGAGATTTAGGAAGAAGATAAGCTGATGGTTTAGGCCACTGCATACATAAATTTGGTCTGCTTCTTACTTGTTTGTTTTACCTTGTCATGAATACTTCTTTAATAAGTAGCTTGTTCCTTGTTTGTTTGATCCTTACTAAGACAAACAGTGGCTAAAATACAACCACTTCTGTGATGATTATGCTTTCATTCATTTATGAATGCCAGGCTTTGTTTGATTCCGTATTCATGGCACTAAGACAAATGTAGAGATTATATTGTCTCTGCTTCCTTCCCAGAGTAAAATGTCAGGTATTAGGAAATGATCCTTCTGTACATAACATTAGCTGTTATACAGAACAGTCCCAAGAAGTAGTTAATAAGCATGTTTTTAGATTTATGGCCCAGAAATTTACCACCTTGTACACTTTTTGTGTGTCTTAGCATTTGTGAAAATGTGACATTTTCCCGAGTGGTATGAGATGAGACAGAAATATTATGCATACAGTTGAAATGTCACAGTTATGGCCTATCAGCTCAGTACAACTTGGCCTCTGTGTTTGAAGGCCTTCCTGATCTAGCAGTTGGTGACATGTGTGAAGGAAAAGGTGACACTGTGAAAAACATGGCTGTGAATGAATACCAGTAAAATCTACATCACAACAGCTTGTATTTTCATTCTTCTTGTTTTGAAATGCATAATTATATTTGGGTGGATGTACACTCTGAATAAAGGAGAAAAGTGTGATATTAATTTGATTTCTTGTTGCTATGTGACAGAAACATCATTGACTATTTTTATCATGATGGTAACACGTAATGTCAAGGAACAACAATGGCTTGCATATAGTTATCAGTTATTAATTGCCATCTGTGAAAAAGTAATTTTATTTTATTAAAAAAAAAAAAAATCAGTGTATTACGTCACACTTTGTTTTCCTTTCTGAAGTACATCGTTCAGACAAGCTGCAAAGTTGGAGTTTGGTAGGAAATTTCTGTACCCCAGAAGAAGTTATGGCCTTGCATTGTTCAAAGTCGAGTTACTAAGATTTGGCTATTCAGATGAACTGGAGATCTCAGTTTGAAGATACGTTCAGGAATAGTCATACAAAATATATTCGTATTACAAGAAACTAACGTCAGTTTGACTTTGCAACTTAAAAATAAGTGCACAGTCCATGAAGTTCACAGCCAAGCAAGCTGCTATATGATCATAATAAAAAAGTAATTACTTCTAGAAATGGTGTGCTGCTATACATTTTCATAGTAGGATTTTAAGAAAAAAAAAAATCCTACACCCATTATACAGTACCATTCAGTATAAAAATTACTTTAAAAATTTATAGCTATATTTTATCATCAATAGTTAAGCAGGAAATGAACATTTTTTTTTCTCTGCAGAAACTGAACACAATGTTTTCCTGCACTTACTCTTTCCTCATTGTCATTTTCACATAAAAGCTGCCATTTTAAAATCAAGCTCTGTAATAGAATGACTTTTTTTTTTTTTTTTTTTAAGGACAAAACAGGTAAAAGCTTAAATGTCTGGAATTAATTTTGTCCCTTTTCAGATGTTATAACAAAAAATCCAGGCAAAATTTTGCATTTACTTTGTTGTGTTCTCCATGCATTCACAGATATAATTAAGTGAGGTTTTAGAGATATCTGAACTTCACCTTGATGTCTGTGTTTACCCAAACCATTATATTACATAGGGTTGCAGCTCAATGTTTTCATAAACTCCAGTCAAAGCCACTGTACATGAAAAGTCAAATTGCTTTGTGCTTGTACAGATTAACAGTACATAGGTGATTCATCTGTGTGTGAGCAGTAACCCTTTGTGGCAGGTTAACCCTGGCTGGGTGCCAGGTGTCCACAATATCACTCCCCCTCCTTAACTAGACAGGGAAAAGAAAATGTAATGAGAAGCTTGTAATTCAAGGCAATAACAGGAAAATCACTTAGCAGTTACCATCACAGGCTAAACAGAATCAAATTGGTCAGGAAAAAAAAATTACCAATTCAATTAGAATAGAAGTAAAACTTAACTTAAATCTTAAAATCCTACCTCCCAGCCCCCTTTTCTTCCTGGACTTAACTTCACCCATGAATTCTCTACTTCTTTCCCCCACAGCATCATAGAAGGACAGGGAATAGGGGTTGAGTTTAGTTCATGGCACATTGTTTCTGCTGCTCCTTCTTCCTTAGGGTGAGGACTTCTTAAACTCTTTCCCTGATCCAGCAGGTTTCTTTCCCTCTTCCTAAATATATTGTCACACACAAAACACAAACATTATTGATGGGCTTGGCCTTGGCCAGTAGTGGGTTGATCCTGGATCCAGCTGGCATTGGCTTTATTGGACACAGGGGAAACTTCTAGAAGCTTCTCACAGAAGTCACACCCGCAGATGCCTCTCTATCAAAACCTTGCCACACAAATCCAATATATTCCATTTGTCAACTTGGATAGAGGTGCCAGGTTTATCTATATAGGACAATACCATATCAGGTATTTAGTAACCATAGCACCAGCTTTCACCATCCATCAACACTGTTACTGTATAACAAAAATTATACAAGTCTAGGGAACAAATCAGCTTGAAATATTTTGCACCACAGCCCTTCTAAGGGAACATGGGAGAGACACCAAAGAAATTTTGACAAGATTTTGGTCCAGGTTGCTTGATGCCACAATTCAATCAAAGAAAAATATCACAGAACCTTAGAGATTAGAAGTGATCAATCTTGTGAAATTACTCTCATTTCTTTGTGTGTTCAAGCCAGTATTCATAAAACCCAGAATCTGTATAGTTGGTAACATTTGTTTGGAGTGGGCAATGGCTAATATTTACATTTTAATCTCATTCTAACTGTGAAATATTTTTAATCCCTCAGAAATAAATTGTAGATTATCAACCATAAAACTGTCTCTTCAGAAACACCATTTGCTTTCAAAGTCAAGGTTGTAAAATGTTTTCTCAGACAATATGACTCCTGTTAAACTCATCTGAGTAATAATTATTCAAAATACATTGTGGCTTCTCTTACACAAGGCTTCAAAACATCCTTCTATGAACCCCTGGAGGCAGTCTGGATTTTTTTCTAGTGGGTACAAAAGAACAAGACTCTACTGCCTAATTCCTTGTGGTGCAGAATTAGAACATTATAATTTCTTAAATCTTTAGATATAAATTTATTGGAAGGGTAACTGAATAAATCAAGGGACACCACATCAAAAAATATAATAAAATTTAGTATGGCCTCAGTTTTCCTGCAGTATGCCTTGATTCTCCTAAAGCTTAGTGATGGGTATAGGCTACTTCCCTAAACAATATGAACTATCTAACCCCAAACAAATCTTGGAAACTGTGGCATCTTACAATACAATAGAAAGATGAAGTCCATTATATATGATAGCAAAGTTGGTCAAATATTTCAAACTGACATGATTTCTATTTAGTTTCAGTGCAACAGTCCTGCATCTGTTCATTGCTTGTGTAATGAATAAAATTACTATGCTTTCTTGAATTCTATATTTAGGTATGCATAATGCTCGGACCACACTGCTGTTTGAAGTAGTTTCCATCAAATCAATTCAATCTTCAGCATTAGTGATTTTCTTGTTGCATCTTCAGATCCAATTAAACCAATCATGCCTTTTCAATTAACTGCAATTACCTTAATTAGATGAGAATAACAACAAGAAAAAAGCAAAACAACTTGCAAAGTTAATCAAGACAGATACCCTTATTTATAAACTGAAATCAAGCCTCTGCATGTTTTAGTTTAGTTTCCAACTTCATCACAAACCAACTTCAAAGAGTTAAAAAAAAAACCAGTGGCAATACAGGTTCATTTCGATTTTGACAGGGAAATCATGTGAGCCTTATTAAACTGAGAGAGGAAACAATTTTCTCTGATAAGAAACTGTAAAACAGGAACATTTCCCAACCAGCCAGAGGCAGGAACCCAACCCCAGAGCTATAGTTTATTCTCTGAAACATGTTATTTATCCCTAGATAGGAAACAGTCAGGAGACCTGCATGGATTAGTAAAGAACTGCTGAGGAAAGTCACATGGAAGAAAGAACTTCACAGTATGTAAAAAACCAGACTGGTCACATGGGAGAATTATAGGAAGGTAGTCAGAGTATGGGGGGATGCAACAAGGAAACCCAAAGCTATCTTAGAATTAAATCTGGTGAAAGAAGTAAAAGACAACAAAAAAGGATTATTCAAATACATTACTGGCAAAATGAAGAACAGGGAAAATGTAGGCCCATTGCTGATTGAGGATGGAGATCAGATAACCAAGGATGCAGTGAAGGCAGAGCTACTGAATGGCTGTTTTGCTTCAGTGTTCATTGCTAGGACCTCCCCCCAGGAATCCCAGACTCTGGAATTAAGAGAGAAAGCCTGGAATCTACACTGGTCAGTGAAGATTAGGTTAGAGATCATTTGAGTAAGCTGAACATACATAAATCCATGGCAATGTGTCCTGGTTGCCAAGAAGAAAAACAGCATGTACTTGTGTCCATTGAGAAGAGTGTGCTCAGCAGATTGAGGGAGGTCCTCCTCCCCATCCATCCAGTCCTAGTTCAATACATCTGGAGTATGGTGTACAATTCTGGGCTCCCCACTTCAAGAGGGATTGGAAATGACTGGAGAGAGTTCAACAGAGATTAAGGGCCTGGAAAATCTGTCTTAGGAGGAAAGACTGAGAGACCTGGGATCGTTCAGTCTGGAGAAGAGAAGGCAGAGAGGGGACCTTATCAATATCTGCATATATCTCAAAGGTGTCTGTCAGGTGGGTAAAGCCAGTCTGTGTTCAGTTATACCCAGTGATAGGACAAGGGGCAATGGATGTAAACTCAATCACAGGAAATTCCATCTCAACATGAGAAAAAAACTTTTTTAACTCTGAGTATGCTGGTTTGAACTAATTGGAAGATTTGAATTATAAATTAGACTATAGGCTGAGAGAGGAAAGCACTGACAATGCTGCTTCCCTCAGAGCTTTACTGAGAAAGAAAAAAAAATTGTTTTAAGCATTGTAACCCAAATATAGATAAGTGAGATGGTTTCCGATGTCTCTGGGCTGTGGCTGGCTCCTTGCATGGTTCCTTTCACCTTTTTTTAGCTGATTCTGAATAATTCCACTAACTTTTTTCCTGCTGCTAACCTCTCTGGCTGATCTACCTTCACCTATCTGCTGAATTAACAGGTAGTGAGATAAGATTGGGGAAGGGGGGAAAGGTGGTAGGGGTGGTTGGTGAGCCCTCTTAGGTATTTTGATCTCTCAGAGGGGGGTGGTGTTTCTGTATTACCTTTTTACTGTATATATCTGTAAATATCTGTTATGTCTTGTAAATATTTGCTTGAATATTGTGCATTGCTGTAAATATAAAGCTTCATTTCTTAACTTCCATCTGACTGAGTCCTAGCCTGGGTTATTTCACAGTGTATGGGGGACAGGCAATTGCCAAACCAACACACTGAGGGTGATAGAGAATGGAAACAGGGTGCCCAGAGTGGTGTTTCCTTCTGTAGACATCTTTACAACCCTCCCACGTGCATTCTTCTGTGACCTGCCAGAAGTGATCCTGTGTTGAAGGGTGGTTGAACTTGGTGATCTCTGGAGGTTTCTTCTGATTCCTTGCATTCGTTGATTCTATGATTCTTCAGCAAAGATGAATGGTGTAAATCAGCAGATGCCTTGCTCCATTTTAAGCTCAGGTTAAAGTTCTTTTAATCCTTTTACTATGATAATAAAACTTATTTTAAGGAAAAAAACAGGAAGTCACTCTTATTCAAACGCTCCCAAATTTTTGGCCATTTTCTTCAAGATTGTAGCTTGCATCATGCAACTGTTCTGTCAAACACACTCTGTGAACCTGCCACTTTTTCTTTTCTTTCTACAGCATGCACAACTCTCATTCATATCCCATTATTCTTTCATAAAACTACTACAATCTTCTCAGTTGTCTTTTCTTTCCGTTTTCTAAACACCTAAATCACTTGTTTAGTTTGACAGTAGCTTCCTAAGGAATTCATAATCTGATTTCTACTGAGTAGCCTGAATGAGGTTCCCTTAGGAACAATATTTCAAATGAGAAATCTAAACTCTCTGAACAAGTCAAATATCTGTTACAATTAAGACAGCATGGTAAAATAATATTAAGTAAGCAGAAACTTGTAGTTTTATATAAAAAACGAGATTTCCATGTATTACTAGAAATTGATATAGCATGATTTTCATCTTTATTTTAAATAGATAATTGAACTATTTTCCACATTTAAATTTAACTTTACTATAAACTGACAGAAACGATGGAAAATATTGGATACTCAGTAATTTTGGAAAACCTGATCATTCTTCATTTCATAAATTTAGATAACTAGATGAGGAAATTGACATAATTTTTGCATTAACCTATTTTTAGGAGTAATTTCCACAAAATTAAAATAATGTAATTTATACTCAGTTCTAAACCAAGATGGTTTTATATTCTGCACTAAATATTGTATGTTTGCTACTTATACATCAATTTACAGGAAAAGGAGGCATAATTTCTATTTTCTTAAATAACTACTGATTTCTGTGGTATGTTTTTAATGAAACAGTAGTTACAAAGCCTGAGTCTTCATTTCTGTCTTGAATCTTTAGTATTTCCTGTGAATAAATTCTGCATTCATTGACCGTGAGTTGATTAATTTTGAAGGGCGGTTCTGAAGTGCAAAAAATATATTCCTTTTCAGTGGATACTAAACTGAAAGCTCTCTCCTGAAATACATTAAATTCTTTCAAACTCCCAATGGAAATATAAGTATCTGAAAAAACAAAAGACAGCTTTTGTTCAGAGGCAAGGTGTGGTTGGGGTAGAATTAATTTTCCTCATAGTAGATAGTATGGGGCTGTGTTTTGGATTCATGCTGAAAACAGTATTGATAATACAGAGATATTTTTGTTATGTCTGAACAGAGCTTACATAGATTCAAGGCTTTTTCTGCTTTTCATCCCATCCCAGCAACAAGTAGGCTGCAAATGGACAAGAAGCTGGGAGGTGACACATCTAGTACAGCTGACCCCAACTGACCAAACAGACCAAACCTTACAAGGAAAGACTGAGAGAACTGAGTCTGTTCAGCCTAGAGAAGAGGGGACTGAGTGCGCAGCACCTTAATTCTTATCAGGATCTGAATGCAAAGGGTAAGGAGGATGCAGCCAGACTCTTCTCAGTGGTGTTCAGTGACAGGCCAACAGGCAATGGGCACAAACTGAGACATCAGAGCTTCAATGTAAAGGAACTATAAGGAAAAAAAATCTTCACTTTGTAGGGTGGCAGAGCACTGGAACCAGTTGCCCGGAAATGTTGCAAAGTTTCCACCTCTGGAGGCATGTGAAACCTGCCTGGACATGTTCCTGTGTGATTTACTCTAGGTGATCATGTTCTAGCAGTTGGATTGGGCTAGATGATTTTCAGAGGTCCCTTCCAACCCTTGCCATTCTGTGATTCTGTGATATTCCATACTATACAACGGCATGCTCACCAATATAAAGCTGTGGGGAGAAGGAAGGGTGGAATGCTGGAAGTTATATTTGTCTTCCCAAGTAACCATTATACATGATGGAACCCTGATTCCTGAAGATGGATGATTTTGCTTTATGTATTAAATCATCCTTCTTTATTTCCATTCACTTTTATGATTCTCTCACCCATCCCACTGGGAGTGAGTGAGTAAGCAGTTGTGTGATGCTGAGCTGCCTGCTGATATTGCACTGCTACCTATGTTGACAAAAGTAGGGCATACATGCAATGGCATGTTAGGTTCGTAAGACCAAACTAAACCTAGACTGGAGCACAACCTGCAAACCACATATGAAGAAGATATAAGAGGTGAGTATCAATACCAACTAATTCAGTACAGGGATAGAGTGAACTGCACTGGATTACTACCTGGTAATACATAGCCCGAGTTTGGGAACTGGTAAATTGCTTTTCTTTTTCTCACAATAAGCCTAATAAAGACTGAGTAGTAGTGTGAAATGTAATTCAAACTAATACACTGAACCTTTAATGCATAATGCTGTAACAATGATGATGCGTACTGATGTCTGCATGTATCCATCTTCCTTCAGTCAGTCCATTTCTCATGTGTGGCTTTTGTCTCTTAGATTTCCTGGAGAACATAAACAATTTCCATTGAAGTCACTGAAGCTATCTGAAATCATACAGATAAACAATGTTTTCCCACATCTTTTCACCCAAGACCACGTCCTTACAGCACGTTCCGTTAGCTGATATTGGGCAGATTTTATAGCACAGCTGGTAGAATAATAAAACTGCAAAACTTTCAAAAGATTAATTTGTTACACTGAGATTAAAACAATTAGCTTTGTGCTACTATTTGCCAAACTAGTGCGTTACAAGCATGTAATTTTCCTTCATCAAACATACTTGACAAAAAATGGATGAAAGACTGAAAATGCATAGAGGACTTTATGAGCACTAATAAATGGAGAGAAACCCTTTGAAAAATGTGTTCTGTGTTACTGAAATATTTTTTTCATTCATGTGTGCAGAGAAATTTTGCCTGCCTTTCAACGTTTATAGCTCAGTAACAATTTATAGCAATTTATAACCCAATGCCAAGTACCGTTTTTTAATAATTCAAATTAAATACAGTATGTTTGAGTTTCTTCCATATTAATGCAATTTTTGTTTGTAAGCATTCCTCATAGAATGGGAGGAGGACAAAAATCACTCCCTACCTTGCTCTGAAGCAATTTGAAGCAATTTCAAGAAGCCCATTTTTTATAACTTTCTTAGAGTGGGGTTATTAGAATTATTTTTATGCACATATAGTTCACTCAAGTTAAAAAAAAAAAAGACAACAACAAAAAAAACCCCACCAAAACATTATTAGCTTCCACCAAGTTTTTACCTTTATGCATAGATAAAAACTCCTTACAAGAATGGTTAGGGACTTATTTATCAACTCCCATTACATAAATATATAAGATGGGAAGGAAAGGATTTCCAGATAATTTCTGACTTATGAGAGTGGCTGCTAAAATAATTTTATTTTGTAAATATTATTTTAATTTTTTTTCCCTCAGTTCATGTTATTCTGTTAAACTGAAGAATTAATATCACTAGATAAAGCTGCTGTAAAATTTGTACCCAAATCTCTGCCATCAGCGTTCAAGACCAAATTGTTCTTCACTTTTATTTCAGTTCTTGGCTTCATCTGAGCACAGATGTAAACTCTACCAAATGTTATGTTGATTTTAGATAAAAGGCAGATGTCCATAGAAAACTAAGTTGAGAGTTTGAGATTTATTTCAATGGAGAATTATTTAATTTTTGTTTCCCAAGAGTAATGGTGCACTGCAACAATTCAGTCTATAATGTTTCCCTTTCTGCTTTATAAAATATGGCTCTTGACAGTGATGCTTTAATATAGAACTGTGAAATATACTTTAGTGATTACTTACACTGTAAAGGAATTTGGACTAAGATATATGTCAAATATGTATGCATGTTTTTTCTGACAGCATAGAGCTGTCACAGATCTGAAGAAGGCAATTTACTTTTCCAAGAATTTTTACAGCCTCTGAGAAAAAGGATTGTACAACGTTTTTTGGTTGTTTGGTTTTCTCCAATCTGCTTCCATAGATCTATTTTGTGATACTGCATGCCTTGTGGTTAATGGAACTTATTTTAAATCTACTGAAGAATCATAGAATCATAGAATGGTTTAGGTTGGAAGTGACCTCAAAGATCATCCAGTTCCAAACCCCCACCATAGGAGGCAGGGACACCTCCCACTAGAAACACAGAACCGAGTTTCTTCTATTACCCTACAAGCAACAGTACAAATTCCTCTGCCTTATGAACTGCATTTTGCAGCATCTATCTAAATACTCAGACTAGCAGGCACTAAAAAACAAACACTCACTCTCCAAGCTTCAAATCAGTCCAAGCTCATTCCAAAAGTAGAGAAGTAGAGATCAAATAATCTTAATTGTTTTTTTTGTCCATCAAGTAAAGTAAGCTACATAATGAGGCATGCATTCAAGCAAGACATGTAAGGAAAATTAGTTAAAGAAACTATAAGACTTATCTATACGCCATGCAGTACAGGCTTGTGTACTTTAGCCATTACTATTGTAATAGCTATCATATAGCTATTATTGTACTACTTTTTGTGTAGCTTTACATTTCCACATCCATTTAATCTGGCAGAAACAGAGAGGGAAAAAGAGAAAAAAAAAGATAGCAATATTCATTCAAATTAAAACATAAATAAATGCAAACATGTGTCTTTCACACTAATTAGTAGTGTGAATTCTAATCAGTATCACAGAATCACAGGAATACCTTCCTAATGTATATGTATTTTCAAAGTCAACAAAGCATCCCAGGTGCATAGCAGACATAAAGAAGCAGTAACTCTGACATTTCGCATACTTAGCTCCCCAAATCTGTAAAGTAATGAGCTATTGATCACACAAAATTGATATTGTGCTTTCTACTCCTCTTTATTTACATCTGAAACAAAGAAGTTGTTCAAAGAATCATTTGGGTCAGAGTTCTAGAAGATAGGGAGGTTGAAGAGAGCCAGATGATAGTCAAGCACCACTTCCTCCAAGATCAGTATCAGTATATCCCCAGGAGTAAGGAATCAACTAAAGGAGGAAAGATATCTGCATGGATTATCAAGAAGCTTCTGGGAAAATCTCAAATGGAAGGAGAAAGTCAGCAATATGTGAAAAAAAGGACTGGCCACTTGGGAGGAATATAGGAAAGCTGCCTGAGTATGCAGGGATGCTACAATGAAATCTAATGCCCTCTAGAAACTAAATGTTGCAAAGCATGTAAAAATAGCCCCCAGTCCATGGATGTAAAAGAGAAAGTCTGGACGAAAGAAGAGTCTTTCTTAGTCAAGGAGGACCAGGTTAGAGATCACCTTAACAAACTTATCACTCACAAATCTACAGGCCTGGATGGGATGCACCTAAAATGCTGAGGGAGCTCGCTAAGATTATTGCTAAGCCACTCTCCATTGTCTTTAAAAAGTCTTGGAGAACAGGGAGGTGCCTGAGGATTGGAGGAAAGCTAGTGTCATTTCAATCTTCAAGAAGTGTGAGAAAGGGGATTGTCCCGGTATGGGGTGGCATATACCCTAGGATTGGCCCAACCTCTGGGCTCTCTTCTCCCCCTACCGTCCAAGGGGGCATCCCACGCAGATCCCCCCCCCTGGAGCCAGGGATGCCCTGGACAGCACACAGGCGTGGGGCTTTAAACCCATTGGCCAGCAGTGCCTGTCACTCAGTCTCATGCTTCCGAGGGTATTTAAGGGGGGGCACAGCAACCGTTAGGGGCTCTTCCTCACTCCCCTCGCTCATCGTAGTCCCCTGCCGTGGCTGTTGAGGAGCCCAGCCACGTGCACGGCAGCAGGCAGCAGGCAGCAAACAGCAGGCAGTTCTTCTAAGCGGCAAGGCTGACCCTTCTCTCCCTCTTTCTAATCCCTCCTTTACTTTCCTTAAATCGGTTTCCCTCCTTCCGCGGTCTTCCCCTTCGGTTCGGGAGGGAGCGTACCTCACCCCTCCCCCTCATACCTCGCGGGTAGTTTGTAGACGCGTCGGGAGCTACCTTGCATGTAACCCCTCTGTTTTCCCAAGTTCTAAATGTTAAATTGTTGCATCTAACGTTTGAACAACGCGTTCGTCTATTTCTGCCGACCGAAACCCAAAGAACCGGTGAGGAGGTATCGTTCCCCCCCTCCTCCCACGGGATACTGTGTTTGATTAACCCAGTCCCGTGACAGGGATCCAGGAACCTACGGACCAGTCAGACTCACCTTCATCCCTGGAAAGGTGAGGAAACAGCTCATTCTGGAGGCAGTCTCTAAGCATGCAGAGGAAAATAAAATTATCAAGAATGTTTAGCATGGATTCACAAAGGGGAAATCACATTTTACCAATCTGACAGCCTTCAGTGTTGATGTAACTAGCTGAGTAGACGAAGGGAGAGTAATGGGTGTTGTCTACCTTGACATCAGCAAGGCTTTTGATACTGTCTCCCAGAACATCCTCATAGGTAAGCTTAGGAAGTATGAGCTAGATGAGTAGACAGTGAGGTGGACAGAAAACTTACTGAATGACTGAGCAGAGAGTCGTGAACAATGGTTCAGGGTCTAATTGGAGGCCCATGGCCAGTAGTGGTTCCCAGGAGTTAGTACTGGGTCCAGTCTTGTTAAGCATTGTGATGGTTCAGGAGTAACCTGACTCCCCACGCTTTTGAATTCACCCAGACTAGACTCAGACAGCTGGAAATTAAGGAATGTATCTTTATATTCACAGCTTAACACAATATACAAGCGGATATTTACAATATATTACAAATATTTGCAGCTCTATACAGAAATATGCAAGTTAAGATAATGCAGAAACACAATACCCCTCCCAGAAATCAGAGTCACAAACAGGGGTTCCCAACCACCTTTCCACCTTTGTGCTGGTTTGAGCTAATTGGAGAATTTGAGTGAGAAATTAGAGTATTGGCTGAGAGAGGTAAACACAGTATGTCACTTCACCAGAGTTTTACTGAGAACGGGAAAAAAAAAAATTATTTAAAGTATTGTACCCAAAACATTAGATATCAGACAGTTTCTGACCGCTCTGGCTGCGGCTGCTCTTTGCATGGTCTCCTTTGTCTCTCTGTCTTGGTAGCTAATTCTCAGTAATTCTACTAACTACTTTCCTGCTACTAAACCCTCTGGCCAATCTACCTCAGTTTATCTTGAGCATCATCAAGTGGTGAGATAAGATTGGGGAAGGGGGAAGAGATGGTAGGGGGTGGTTGGTTACCCCTCTTGGGGATTTTGGTCTCTGGGAGGGGTGTGGTGTTTCTGTATGACCTTTTCATTGTATATATCTGTAAATATCTGTTATATCTAGTAAATATTTGCTTGTATATTGTGCATTGCTGTAAATATAAAGCTCAATTTATCAACTTCCAGTGTCCTGAGTTCTAGCCAGGGTTTATAAAAAGGTGGGGGGCCAGGTAACTGCTTAAACCACTACAACCTTCTCTCCACCTCCCAGTCTTATCCCAGGATCTGCCTTACATGCAAGGTGAACAGGAAAGATTGGCCGAGAGATTTAGACAGAATTGATTAGTTGGGTTACACAGATCAAGCTAGAAGTAGAGACAGACTCTGACAGGCAGAGCTCAGGAACACCCTGTCTTTGTTTATGTCCTTGCTTTTATACATGTCAGTAAATCTATGAGTGAAGTAGACATCACCATTGTTTTCTTTTCACAGCCTATAAACTAATTTTTTATTAAAATATTCCAATTAGCCTCGAACCAGCACAATCCACCCTTGTCTATTTCACTCAGAGTTTTGCTGAGAACTATCTGTCTAAGCTAAAATGATATTTACAATAATTAATATTACAAATTCAGTTTACTCTTCATTCTGGCTATCTTGGAAGGAGGTGATTCAATAGCTCAGAAAACAGGGAACAGTTTGTCTCTTCACAGATGAGACAAGAACATGAACTCCCAGGTGATGTTGGGTTCGTGTTCACATATCATAGATTGTCTTGTATATTCTTTCATTGGATGACAGGCAATACCTAGAACAGAAAACTAGCAGCTCGTATTATACACTCTGAATTAAACTCTCTCGGCCAAGTTTAGATTTCTCTGTGGAATACACTGGATTTCACCATTCTCCTGCATTACCCAGTATGTGTGGCCAGGACCTTTTGCAGAAACCACCTCTCAGACAGGTTTCCCTTTGCCTGAAGGAGAAAATACCCAAACAGTTTTCCCTAACATTCTTTTCACATACACCAGGAATTATATCGTCTACACCAGGAATTATATCGTCATCCTCTGTTTGTACCAAATCTGATGAATAGAATAGAATAGAATAGAATAGAATAGAATAGAATAGAATAGAATAGAATAGAATAGAATAGAATAGAATAGAATAGAATAGAATAGAATAAGCCAGGTTGGAAGAGACCACCAAGATCGTCCAGTCCCACTTATCACCCAGCCCTATACAATGGCACTAAGTGCTCCATCCAGGCTTTCTTGAACACCTGCAGGGACAGTGACTCCACCACCTCCCTGG
>VWZI01004926.1:0-17792 GCA_013396835.1 Psilopogon haemacephalus
AATGTTTTAAGAGTTGTAACTCAAACATAGATAAGTCTGCCTGCTTCAGACTGCTTTGGGCTGTGGCTGCTGCTCTGCATGGCTCTTTCTCCCTGCCTTTTGTAGCTGAATCTGAATAATTTCACTAACTTCTTTCCTGCTGCTAATCCCCCTGGCTGATCTACTTTTGCCTATCTGCTGCATAAAACAGATGGTGAGATAAGATTGGGGAGAGGGGGGAGGTGGTAGGGGTGGTTGGTTACCCCTCTTAGGGATTTTGATCTCTGGGAGGGCTGTGTTGTTTCTGTATTACCTTTTTCACTGTATAGATCTGTAAATATCTGTTATACATTGTAAATATCTTCTTGTATATTGTGCATAGCTGTAAATATAAAGCTTCATTCCTTAACTTCCAGCCGACTGAGTCCTAGCCTGGGTTATTTCAAAGTAGGGGGGGGGGACGGGCAACTGTTGAACCACCACAGTGAAATAGGAACATGTTGGATTTAGAGAAGGATAAATTTGCTAAGAGATGAATCCCACAGCTGGTCTGCAGAGATCAGAGGGGCTAGGGACAGCTGGACTCATCTCTTAATGAATATGCCAATTGTTGGTATTATAGGCCTGACACCAGGTACCCAAACAGCCTGTCTGTTGTCTGGGTCTGGCTGCATTCACAAGAAAGTTAGGTGCAAAACCAGTGTGGTTTAATTCCATACAACACATACAGATTCGTTAAGATTGCTGGTGCCAAAGACATTACAGAATCACATGTACCTCCAAGCTATAAGTGCAATCGCACACTCAGTCTCCCAGGGAGGCACTCAGTGTATCTGGAGTCACAACTCTTATCCAAACAGTATCCCTTCTGGGACGGCAGGGGGCTGGGGGGTGGGGAGGGCAAACCTGTCTGTCTGTCCCAGCATCCAACTCTTGATCCCTTCCAAAGGAGGTGTGGGAATGGGGCAATATTTGTACCTCATTATCTACAATCCTGCAGAGTATGTGGGTGGGACTGAAGTCAAGTCATTGTTCCTGGAGGTCAACCAGTTGTTTTTTTTGTCAGTTGCACAAGACATTTCTTGGTTTGTTTTTGTGGTTTTGTTTTTTTCTTTGATGCAACTCATCTGGTCAGCAGTGTTGCAGATGATAAGTGGAAGGATGGAACAGTGGGCCTCTGCCTTGCGCCATCTATTCTCCCTGGTGCCATAGCAACACAGACCACCAGGCCTCCACCCAGCCCATGTCCCTGCTCTGGTCACCATGTGTTTATTAGGAACATTTGGCTCAGTAATTTTCCATTGTTTTGTGCTTCTAACAGGAACTGTACAGCTAGTGTCATATGCAATATGCTTGACTTACCCAGGCACAACACAAACTCATTGACAGTAATGAATGGTCAGCTTGACTGTTTCTTTGCAGTAACTACTTATGTTCAGCCAATAAGGATATTTATTTAAGATTCTTATGAATTATTACAATTTTTAAAGCATACTTGGAATGCTGTTTCTGTCACAGGGACTGCTTCCCAGAAAAGTTAGACTGCATCCAAATTCAGTGGGCAACCATTGCATTCTTGATCCAAGAAAGAAAACTAGGGATTTGGACAAAAACAGGCTTTGATGGCTGGGTACAGTCTAGTCCCCAAGAGGTGACTCCATATTGGACAAATCTGTCCTTATCTTGGCAGATCATAGGTCCTCCAACTTCAGCCTAGGAGAAGAAGAGAGAGTAAGGTGACTCTTCCAGAGATGGAGACACTACACATGGAAACAGCAAAATACTGACAGGAAAAATATTGTGGTAACTCTGACGGCCTCAAAATATGACTAAGGCAAGGGCTATAGACTGTTTTATTAGACCTGCTAGAGTTAAAAAAAATAAGGGGGAGGTGTGTGTGGGGGGGTGGGGAGGATGTGTGTTTAAAAAACCAAAGGGAAATTACACACACAAAAAAGGAAGTTTCCTCATTTCCACATCCTCTAACCCACTTGATCCTGGACCAGATTAGTTTAAATGTTTTAATGCTGTTCCTTGAAATCCAGGCATGGCAAGATATGAGTACCTCTGTCCAATGATTTGTGGGCCTGTCAATGAACACACCATCCACACTCTCAAAGATATCATTTCCACTAGCAGTCTTCAATGTCTGCACACACAGACCAGCATTTGCTTTTTGACTTCTGTCACCAAGTGCCAACTGCTAGTCTCTTACTGAAAAACTCTCAACATGATAGCCTCCTTTAAGAAAAAGCACATTTTAAAAGCCTTTCTCATATACTTCTGAAAACTGGAAGCACTTCAAGTTTTATTTAGCCAAAGGATTAAATAAAGACTTGGTATAACTCCAGGCTGCACTGCACACAATCACTATTTCCCCTCCTGTCTCTAGGAATGAAAGGAAGATCATGTAGTATATTACAGGCTTTATTTCAGGTGAGATGTGTTATTCGTAACACTAAGTTACTATAATATATCATCATGCAGTTCTGGGAAAGTGAAATCACCCTATGCAATTTCCTGCAATCTGGTTGACAGTATGAATGAGGGGAAAAGTGCTATGTATACCTCAGTTATTATGCTGAAGCAGTTTCTGAACCTTGAAAGTACAAATTGTCATCTGACCTGCTCACTCTCAAAGCTAGATTATTCTTACCTCACAGTTATCTATGCTTCCAAAAGTAAATCCACCACAAAACTCATGGTTTTTCACACTTCCATTCAGAAATTCAGGCTGATTGCATATTCTGTTTTCGAGAACAGGCAGCTCAACATCTTTTAATCTGTTGTCTGTATCAATATAATCAAGACAATATAGTAGTTATAAATGGTAAACTGGACATTGTGGTCCAATGAAGCCTCAGCACCAAAGGGACTGGGACCCCTCCCCAGCTCTACTATAATCTCAGAGTTCCTTGAAGAACTTGGATCCTACCTACTCTCAAAATGCTACAAAGTAAGTAAAACTAGATGCTTAGGATTCTGAGCCACTGTTTTGGTTTGTAGGCTTTCACCATAGTGCAGTAGCAATTAGTTGTTTCGGAGGGGTGAATGTTAGCCTGGATTTACTGCACGTTAGTTTGAACTCTTTCAAGCCTAAAGAGTTTTACAAACAATCAGGATTTTGCCAAGACTGATTTTTCTCAAAACACAGATTATTTAGATGTGGGCCTCTGGCTTTACTCCCCCTCCCCTGCTTATTTCATTTCTTAGTTGTATGATGTGAGGAGACTCTTTCACATTGGCAAAACACGACAATAGTCTGTCGATTTTTCCATCCTAAAGCACTTCCAGAAGAAATCTAGCTTGTACAATTTGGGGTTTGTGTCTTTGGTCACTAGAACACAGGGCGAACCTGCCACCGTGTGGCAAGATAAAGAAAAGAAAAGGGAAAAAAAAAAAGAATAAAAATTATAAATAAATAAATAAATAAATAAAGGAAAGAGAAAAAAGAGAGAAAAGAAAAAAGAAAATAAAAGAAAAGAAAATAAAAGAAAAGAAAAGAAAAGAAGAAAAGAAAAGAAAAGAAAAGAAAAGAAAAGAAAAGAAAAGAAAAGAAAAGAAAAGAAAAGAAAAGAAAAGAAAAGAAAAGAAAAGAAAGGAAAAGAAAAGAAAAGAAAAGAAAAGAAAAGAAAAGAAAAGAAAGAAAAAAAAGAAAAAGCAAGGGAAGAAAAAGCAAGGGAAGAAAGGGGGGAAAGGTGACAGGAAAGCCAGTAAATGCTGTCTATGCTGGAGAAAAGTATTTTTTGGTAATGCTGATGAGTTACCCTAATGCTACAGTGATTGTTCTTACTGTTCTTATACATTATTTTCAAAGAGTTCATTTTATAGAAGAATGACACAATGAGAGGAAAAATCTTTATCTGCAAATTATGTGGAAGGATTTCCATTGAAACTCAGAGGGACATTTTCTGCCCTCTTGTTGAAGTTTTGTTTGGGGGTTTTTTTTGTTTGTTCGTTTTTTTTTTAATCTGTGGATGCACACACAAAGAAGAATCCAGAGATATCAACAAGGTGCTGTCTGTTAGATGGGGTGCAAAGGGCACCCCTTGCATGCAGCTCAGCAAGACCAGAAATATGTATGTGGGAGATGGGACTGAATGAAGGCAGGTGTCAACATCCCTGCTGGAAGCCACAGGGATGAGGAATTGCCTCCTGCTCCAGCAAAAACAGGTCTGAGTATTCTCAAGCCTCAGCATAGGTGTAGTGAGAGCTGAGCAGCAGGAGACTATATGGTTGTTTCTTTAACACTAGGCTGTGAACTAAATTCAGGTAGTTAGAGCCCTTCAGACTGAACTTGTTTTGCCCATGCCTGAAAGGTGGCTGGATCTGAGCAAGCTCTGACTCAAAGGCTTCATGGATCCTGGGATGTCGTCTTATCCCAGATACAAGGTCTTAAGTCTAGTGCTTGGCCATGTATGCTATCAGTCTGGAGTGAGCATAGTTTTCTGTAGAAATCTATGCAGATAGTAATGTTTAGACTACAGGAAGGTACATGCAAGCTTCATTAATTATATATATATATACAGGAATATAAAAATTAAAGGTAAGGGCAATATTTGAGTCTTTATTTGTAAAAATAGAGTGCACACATAAACTGAAGAAAGATTTCCCTATTTTTAGGGAGAAATAGAAGGTGGTAAAGTTTTCTGTCTAAATCTCCTCTCTCTTTTCTCCTGTTTAATTAATTCAGCTTATGTGAGAAATGAGGTGGAAAAAGTGAAGCTCTGAGAGAAAGACATAAGAAGAATAGTGTTGCCTGGTGACCCCCAGCTTAATTAATTTGTAGGTAAAATGTGTCTTTTTTTGGTCCTGTGAGCATGCATATTTTGTGATAGGATTGTAAAACCTTCTCAGGTTTCCAAGAACACCAAACATACTTTACCTCTTGTTTTTCCCCAGGCAGCAAGAAAACATACTTGATTTTTTTCTACCATCAGACTGGTTTTGGGCAAGCAAACTGGTTTTACATGGTCAGTAATTATTACAGGGCTGGAAAACAAACAAAGAATAATTTAAAAATCCTTAGAAAGATTACCATCGGGTTTTTGCAGTTTTCGTACTCAGAAGCCTGCATGGCAATAGCCTGGGGAAGGATGAAGAAGCTGAAGGTATTTCAAAACTGTATAGATGGTTTTAAGATGATATCTAGTCACTTACTCAAAACAAGAGTCTCTGGGATGCATGTATGGGCACAGTGACAGTGAAAATGTATTTTCAGCGTAGTGCTAGAGCAACGATCTCCAGTTACCCTCTGTGGTATGTATAGGAACATGCATAATTCCAAGGACAGCCCCTAGCAATCCTTGTAGGTGGTGTGAGCCTGACTTGTATCAGGTTGTCACTGCCTCAGAGGTCATGGATATTTTCAGGAACTTCCCTGAAAGAGGAAAGGATGGATAGATGGATAGATGGATGTATGTATGGATGGATGGATGGATAGATAGATGCATGGATGCATGGATGGAGACACCTCTGAAGTTGTGGAAAAATCATTTCTTCTCTGGTTACATGAGATATTATGCACTATTTCACACATTGCCAAGTCTAGCACCTCAATAAAGTAGGTGCTAGACTAATCACAACATTAGGAGGCTTAAGCACTGGAACAAAGCTCAATATGGACTGTGAAGCGGTGCTGCAGAACATGAAATGGTTGCATAGGGAGTTTCTTGCTTTGATCTGTCTGATTTCTAAATGACTTTTAGATGCATATGTGAAAAGACAAGGTGGCTTCTGCAAGGTGTATTGCCCTAGGAGTCAGACAAGTGCAAACAGTTTTGGTACACTGGAAGTACATCTGAACAAGCTGTTAAATGAGATCTATCACTGGGAACCTGACCTGTGAAGGTTAGTTGTGATTGTGAAAGAGTAAAAGTATCTGAATGAACTCTATGTTCAGCCAGGGTAAAATTAACCTTTATAATCTCTTTTCAGGCTTAGACTGATTTTCAGAGTATGTGATCTGATAGCCAGTGAGATCTTCAATATAAAGTTAAAGGGAAGTAGCAAACCCTCTTTGTCCAGGGCCATATACCCCAAGAAAATTTAAGAGAATGACAAACCAAGGAATCTGACTCTGATCCATTTTAAAAGAAAGACCTTTCCAACACAAAAATCTGAATGAAGCATGAATGCAGTAGTCCATGAGGGTAGGATATGATAATCAGCTCCTATACTGAAGCTACAAGTGAGCCAGTGCTGTCATTACAATTTTGAACTCTATGCTCCAGCCCTCTTAAGTGAAGAATGGTGATCTCAAACCTCCACTCTCACATGTTCCATGAAATTAACCCTGTGTGATTTCTTTTTCATCTAAGAATGGAAATTAGTTCTGCAGCTTCCAAAACTATTTAATAAACTTTCAATAAAATGCATTTGTATTGAAAGATTTCCTGAAAACTAGTAGACAAGAGTAAGAAAGCTTGGATTGGTGGGGGCTTTTATTAGTTTCCAGGTTTCTCTAGGTCTCTGGAACCTTTATCTTCGAGCTTGTATTTAGCACATCCGGTCTAACTCCACTGGTAGTATGTCCCTCACAGCATCTCTGGCTTCTGTTTGGCCCACTGGTGTCACTAGTCATGCAAAGACTTTTGACCTGCAGCAGCAGAGCATTGAAGCTTCTGATTCCCCAACATCAAGAATTTAACTTTGTTTTTACCTCTGCTCCTGTTATGCATCAAGGAATTTCTCATCTATCCTGAAACGAAATAGCACCTAAAAAACCTGTTGGCACACAAAGAACTGGCTTTCAAACGGGAGGAAACAAACACAGAGTGGACATTGGCGCTCTCTCAGGGGTCCTCTGATGTCTGGGTAGGTAAATGAACAGGAGAACAGGGAACAAGACCATGGGATATTTAGCAGAATATGAATGGAATGACATCGAGATGGAAGAACACAATCCAAGACAGCACCTATTTTCTCACAAGTATGGCACATAATTCACACAGGACTACAACTCCTTAGTTTGCATTTGTCTTCCCTGCTTCAGTAGAGCCACTTAGCAGGAGGCTAGTGGAAATTCCCCACGACAGTGCTCTCCATCCTAACCAGACCTCATCTTCCCTAAGGACGCTCATAGGGGTTCTGTCAATGGGGTCATTCAGCAGGAAAGATTCTGAGAGTTCACCCTTGAATGGAAGCCTATGCTAACACTTGAAGAGACTTTCACACTCTCTCATAACACCCACAATGATCCCTGAGAGATCAATTGAGGCAAACCCAACTTGTGACTTCAGAAAAAAAGATGTTAGTGTAGAAAAACTTGGACTGAAACGGTACCTGTTCAACTTCAGCAAAGCAATGTCTGCTCCACTTGGTTCCTTTAATACTTTCTGAACAGTTTGGATTTGCAGGAATGGCTCTGCTACATTCAGACTTTGTATCCCAAGAAACACCCTGTAGGAAGAAGGCTCTGTCGATCTGGAAGAAATGACAATGCCAAGGTTATACATTCATATATTTAATCAGGAGTGTTACTCTTTAAAAACTGTGTGATTTCCCTGAAGAAGTGCATTTAAGAAGATGGTTCCTTCTGACCCTCATTTATTCTTGGGGAGATGGAAAATGTAGTTTTATTAACAGTTTGATTTCTATGATTGTGAAAAATTTCAGGGGTTATAAATAAATGGGCACCTTCTTAATCGTTCACAACTCCTAAAGCCCTAAATGTCAGCTGCTAGGTATAGTAATTTGGTGCAATTACCACCAGCACATAATTAGCACCCTTTTTGCCGTGCACTGGGGTGGGTGACAGAAGTAACCTTTATTGTGCTGTTTGGCTTACACAGGAACAAAAGATAAAAATGAACTTGCCAGCAAAAAAGACAGGAAATAAGGAATAAAGAAAATGCCTTACTCGTTACATCTTGTCCCTCTACCTATTTTCTCATACAGTTTTAAGAAATGCTTACCACTTATTCTAGTGGATACTCACTCTTGCAAGCACTGAGCTGCAGTAAGGATCCACTGTGGATGTATCAGAGTGCCAGCACAATGGTGCACATTTGGACTAGAACAGATAAAATAATCACATTCATTTAAGACTGCGTAGTCAATTCTACATTATCTATGCTGTAAATAATGGGAAATATTAGCAGACTAGCAATATGACTCTTATTAATCATTGTCTTTTGCCAATGAAAAGAATAATTAAATGGAGATTTTCAAGAAGCAAGCTTATTTTGTTCCAGAATATGAGAGATATGAAGTTTTTGGAGCAGAGTACACTTGCTTTTTGGACTTTAACAGAAATAATTGCATTTCCTAATAATTTAATTTGTGATATAATGGATTTGTTCTGATAAGCAACATATATCCTTCTGTCCTGCATGGGGTTGCTTTGTACTGGTTGTTTAAAATAAACTTTACTGTGGATTTTTAACTTTTCTTGGGATAATTTTTATTATGGTAACCATCAACAACTCTAAAAATTTCCATTAGCTTTTCTGTACATCCACTCCCAGCCACTGTGGTGATGCTTTGCAAATTTGGTCATGCTGTGGCTTCTAACACAACTAGGGTGGATACAGCATCAATTTACATTCGAACCAGATTGGATACTGGATGAAATGGGATGATCAAGATCTAGTCACACACATTGCAGGCTATTCACTATGCTCCTGGGTTTAAATTCACCACTGGAAAAGGCAATTAATTATCACTGTCCTCAATGTGAATTATTCTCTTTTCAATATCAGTAAATAAAGGTGTATTCAATGGCTGCAATTCAAGTTGGGTTTTTTTGGTTTGTTTTTTTTTTCCTAGAGATTCAGGAGGAAGTGTTAAACTTGGGATTAATTCAAACCAATAAGAACAATCTGTGGACATTATGATTAAAAGAAAAAGAAGCTTTTCCATATAAATGCTAAGAGCATTTTATACAAAAGTCAAGACCAGTCCCTGGAAGCTGTCGGTCTCTTTCTAAGACATGTTTCTTGTGAAACCCTAGTGACACGATCTGGAATATCTGTACCTCATCCTGAGACTGACTTGCCAAGGCCAAGCTCCTGGCGGTGCATCACACATGCTGTATTGTTCGCAGGCTCGCTCACTCCTCATTGGGACTTTTCCACACTCAAGCTCAGAAGAAGCTACAGAATAAAAGAAACTACAATGGAGAATTTTTTAATGGCTTTGTAATGCTATCTGCAGTGCAATTATGAAAAGAGAAAAGACATGAAAAGGCATAAAAATATTTTTGGGAGAGTCTTCCTTAGGCTTTCACTACAAGTTGGTTAAAGGAAAATAAGGGTAAAGAAACAAGCATAATGTTTAGACTCTATTATATTAGTCTTACCTTGGACATTTAAACCTGGGATTATATATCCCATCTGATATAATTAAATATTAATTTGCCTGCAAGAAATTATTAACTATGTGAAGTATTTGGATATAGTCAAACAACATAGGTAAAACAAGCCTTATCCTCAAAGAAAATTTGTAGGGCTGTAGGGAAGCTGAAGGGAAGAGAGAACTAATGAAAGTGGAAAAAAGTATTGTCTAGACAATGGTAACAATCTCTAAATTGTTTAAAATATTACAGTCTACACTTTGGTTGAGTTAAAAACAATTCCTAGATTACAAATAAAATTTTGTTTCCATCTTTTTGTCATAAAATGTTTGAATTTTGCTCTTATACCGCTCACTCTGCTTTCTTGTTAATCCAAACCTCTCTGACATTTTTCAAATGGGTTGAGCTTGGGTCCTTAATAATGACCCAAGTAACACTCTCCAGACCTGTATTTGGTGCTATGAATCTTTAGTTTGTTCATTCCAGTAGGAAACAATTAACAAAGTGTTCAAACTCAAGAGAGTGTAAAGTTCTCCTACACTTTCATTTTAAAAATGCATCATTTAAAGTCTGTTATAAAAGAGATCAGATCTCAAAGTAAAGATCCATCATAGCAGTTCCAGGGAGCAGGTTTTCACATCTATGTTATGTGTTGTTTGTATACCATTCCTTCTTCTTTTTGCCTGTGCAGCTCTTACGTCTGTTTGACAAAATCAATGTGCACAATTATAACACATTGCTGCTTAGAGGAACGCCATAGATGGCCAGTATGAATACTATCACATATTCCTGAAACAGTGAGTACTGTCTTCACTAATTTTCACTGTCCAGCAGAGAAGGGACTTGGTCTCTAGATGTTCCTTTACTGAATACATGAGATGAAGAAGAAACAGACATTCCCTGACAGATACGTTAAACAAACAAACAAAAACAATCGGTCAAAATGCAGGCAAGGAAGGGAAAAGCAAAGCAACCAAGATGATTGCCAGGTGTGTCAAGGAGCACTCCCAGAATGCTACAGCTGTTACTGATATCCACTGCTGAAGCATCAGAGAAGGTAAAATTTTTTTCACTGCTGAGTCTTTCAGCAAATGCTATACCTGAGCAGTGCACTGATTATTACTGGCAAAAAGAAAAATTAATTATGGAAATCTGCATAAAATATCCAGGACTAAATTCACTCCCTACCCCAAAAGAAAGGCAAAACACCTTAAGGAGGGATTATTTTAACACCCCAATTGGAATAAAAATTGTCAGCAGAGAATGAGAAGGGTTTCAAATTCAAATCAAAACCCACTGCCTGTTGCAGCTTTTTATGTATGGGTTGAAAACATTTTGTAAGAAACAAAGGAAGCTGTAGGAAGAGAGAACAGAAAAGTCTTTAAGGATAATTACGGCAGCGTGGGATTTCACAATACTCCCATTTTTTTTCTGGGTCTGTTGTGAAGCACCAAACACCATGTACGTCTCCGTCAGGGTTCCTGCAATACTGCAATAATTACAAAAACAGAGAATGAGGGCTTCAAATGTTAGCCACGGAACAAAGCAGTCTGTGGGTGCATGTTTTTAGAAGAGTGTTAAACTTGAATTAATTCTGTCCAAATACTTTTCTGTTTCTTCTGATTCCAAAATTATTTCTTTCCTGTGTCTCAAAACCATCAGGCAAATCTAGGAAAAGCAGTACAAAATTGCTATCATTTTCTTCATCCACCAAGAGCCACCCTAGCTTTAGTACTTCTAAGGCCTCATGAGAAATGAAGTTTGCTGTATCATCACTGAGTACTTTGCACTTAAACATTCGTTGTTTATCCAATTCTTTTTCAGTGAGAGCAAGTTAGATTAACTCCAAGAACTTCCCAGAAGTTTGCTTAGCTTCTGACAAACAGAAAAGTCGTTGCTTTGTGGTTTGCAGAAATCAGGTAAGCACTGGAAGATTTATTTGGCAGTGCTTGCCTGTCAGCATCAACCCCACTGTGAATCTCTACACTTGAAGTACCAACATCCTAAAACAAATCAAAATGCATCCTTCCAGCTCCAGCACTGGTTGGAGCCAACCTGGCGTTGTAGATTAAGGGAAGTTAAGAGTCAATTGATACAAATCCTCCAGAGACCAGAAAGTCTTAGGGGGAGGCACAGGACATTGTGATATGTTATTTTGTTCCTGTATCTCCCTATATAAGGAGCAGGGTGTCCATCCTCTCCTTTTCTTCCCTCTCTCTCTGAATGTGTGGTTGCTCCTATCACTTTGGTTTGTGTGGGACTATGCCTGGCTGGCAGCTATTCTATAGCTGCCCAGCTGAGGCCTATCAGGCCTGCTCCAGGGGAGCAGTGAGGCCTGATCTGAGGCCAACTGGGCCTGCTCTGGCAGGGGCAGTAAGGCCTATTGGGCCTAGTGTGGCGGAGGGAGAGGCTTGGCTGCTTAAGGCCTGCTGAGGCCTGTCTTGAGGCTTACCTGAGAGGGCTGGGCCAGGACTGATTCTGAATGTATATATATATATATATATATATATACACATACATACATATACATATATATATATATGCTTTTACCTTGGTACCTTTTGTGTCATGTTTATTTTTGTAAATAGTATTTCCATTTAACCTACAATTCTGTGTGAGTGTTCTTATTTACTCCTTTAGGGTAAATTCCTCCTGTCTTCAGTCCAGAGCGGTTTCCAGCTCAAAGCAAGATGCTAGGCTATCAGTGTGACGACTGCTTAACATATAAAGGCTGAAGTGTTTACTGGGAGCTCAAGGAGAAAGGAGACAGTGTTCAATGAAACCAGTGGTACTAGCAGGAGTTTACATTTTTATCCAGGCCTGCTCTTGGGTGAGTTAGAGGAGTGAAATATTTGTGGCTATGAGGTTTCTGAGAGCTCCACTCTTGACAAGTCCTGCCCGTTCCAGTTTTTGCTACTGTGCCACGATAGTCTTTACCATTACCGTTAACACAGTCTGTGAAAAAAGAAGACAAGGAAATTGTTGTTAGCTGACGAATCTGTTTGTGGTGGTGGTAAGCAGAAACAAGCCAGATAAAGTACCTCTAGGACTTGCACTCTCTAGTGTCTAGTGACACTAGAGCCTAGGCACTCTCTAGTATCTACGGCAGAAAGACAAAAGCGTACCCCATGATGTAATCTTTTGGTTTGTCAAGACTGATGTCTTCTTGCAAGTACTGAGTAACTGAGTTAGAAAATGTTCAAGGAACTTCAGGCTAAACATTTTCTGTAACATATTGCAAATACCTGAAAAGACTCCAAGACTCTTGCTAAGTTGGTATTAGCAAACACCTTCCATGAGAGATGCCTATTTCACAGTTAACACCCTATTAGAATAAAACAGGAATTTTTGATTCGTAGAACATTGCTTCAGGTACTTTATTCTGCTGCACGAGTAAGAGTACACAGCTCCATTTAGCAATCTATGCTTTATCCAACCCTGCCCCCTACCTTTGCAAAGCAAATAATCCATGGAAAGCTCTACTATACATTCAGAATAATTTCACCACTTTTACCACTCTGGATTATTAATTAAAGATGAAGCAGGAGAGAGGAAAAATTTGTTTCTTTTTGTGCACACATTTGCAAAACATTGTTGCCTATGAATAATAAAACCAGCTAAGGTCAGGTCAACCTACTGAAAACTGAACAATCAAAATTCCTATAACAACAACATTCACTCTGAAAATATTTCAACAGCACACAGCTACAGAAACACCAGAAATTTTGTCTATTTTCCTCTTGTTCCTCTAAATGAAAAAGCTATCCTAAAGAATGCACTGTAAAATGATACAGGTCACAGGATATGGACTGACTAAAGAATACTTGATGCAAAATGCAACAGTACAGATATGAAAGCTGGAGGAGGGATATGACTGTTATGTTGCAGCCCTACTCAAGAAAGCTTACTACTCCACAGACTCTACAGCAGGTTACATTCATATCCAGCTGTTACCAGACGTGGTGAATGTAGTCAGATGAACGTTTTGTGGAACTGTTGCAGGGGGATCGTTTGGTATGGGTTCTTGGGTATGATCATCACACCTCCTGAGATGGCAGTACTCCCATATTATGCTGGGGTCAGTGGTGAAACACCATGGGCTGTTACGACCATCTGGGTTTCTACAATAGTTGTTCCTCAAATCCCTGCAAAAGCAAGTAAATTAGTCACATTGCCTAAGATTGAATAATAGGAATATATTTCCAAAAAATATGTGGATTTGCACTATGTATATCGATAAATATATTTATTCATTTATTACTTATTGCCAGATATGCTATTACCAGCAAACGCATTTATGGCTATGAGTGGAGAGTTATATTTCACATGTACATCAGCATGATAAATATATTTATGCATAAGGAAATATAATTCAAGTACTGGTTTGAATTCTGCCTTGAATATGCCAGTGTGCTGAGTAACTAAATAAATGCCTAATATGTCAATAGTTTAATTTTAAAACATATATGTATAAGTATACACAGTTCTTCACAGACAGGAAGACCCATACTCTTGGTGAGCCATTATGCTGTCCCAAAATTTTTATTTTTAAATGTTGAAATACTCATTATTATATTCAGAGAAATGGCAAATAAATAGTTATGAAATTATTCCACTCACCCCACAAATAGTCTACTTCAGAATTCATTTGGACCACTTCCATGCCTGTGATCACTGCAATTATTATCTTGTTATTGTTCTACCCTTATTAAAGATAGGCACATTAGGAATTCAGATCAGCTCTCCAAAACATCTCTGGTCCAGTTTCATTAGTGTAATTAAGACAAAATAAGGAGCAAAATTCAGTGTATGCAATTTGGAATGCCAAATTCCAATTACAAAGAACATTTAAATGGCAGAATAAATCGCAATAAGACTGCATGTTTGAAAGCATAAAGTTGTGTCCTCCACAGGTGCAGTAAGGATACCACAAAGGTCTCAAAATCATAAACAAAATGTGTATTTGATTCTGAATGCAAATCTCCAAATGTTGGTTACAGAAGCTCAGATTTAAGAGTAAAAGGACACTGCAGTATTTTACTTAGAATTTAATTAACAAGAAAACACAGTTTTAAAAAATGAGATTAACAGAAAATGTTTCTACATCTTGAAAAAAATCCTCTTTTATAGATTACTTAGAATTTAATTAACAAGAAACCAGAGTTTTATAAAATGAGATTAACAGAAAATATTACCACATCTCGGAAAAATTCTCTTTTATAGATACATTCCCTAGTAGTGTTTTAAAACAAAGATAATACAGTCACAGAATCACTGAATTAACCAGGTTGGAGAAGACCTTTGAGATCATCGAATCCAACCTATCACCTAACACCTTCTAATTAACTAAAACATGGCACTAAGTGCCTCATTCAGTCTCCTTTTAAACACTTTCAGAGATCATGGCTCCACCACCTCCCCAAGAAGCCCATTCCAATGGGCAATCACTCTTCTGTGAAGAACTTCTTCCTAACATCCAGACTAAACCTGCCCTGGCATAGCTTAAGACTGTGTCCTCTTGTTCTGTCATACACATTACCTGGGAGAAGAGACCAACTCCCACCTGGACACAACCTCCTTTCATGTAGTTGTAGATAGCAATAAGGTCTCCCCTGAGCCTCCTCTTCTCCAGGCTGAACAACCCCAGCTCTCTCAGCCACTCCTCATAGGGCTGTGCTCCAGCCTCCTCACCAGCCTTGGTGCCCTTCTCTGGACATGTTTAGGCACCTCAATGTCTTTCTTAAATTGAGGGGCCCAGAACTGGACACAGTACTCAAGGTGTGGTCTAGCCAGTGCTGAGTACAGGGGCAGAGTGATTCCTGATCCTGCTGGCCACACTATTCCTGATTCAGGCCAGGATGCCCATGGCCTTCTTGGCCATGTGGGCACACTGCTGGCTCATGTTTAGTTGGTTGTCAGCAACAGTCATCGTCAGATATATCAAGAAGAGATGAGATAAACGTACGCATTTGGGAATATGTCTGGGGTTTTCTCATGCCTGTGTGGGAACATGGAGTTCCAGGCCTGGCATTTTTTTCCTGATGCAGTGATGGAAGTTGTGCCTCGATAGGTCTGGCCCTTGCCCTGGTAACACTCCTCTGGTAGGGGAACCTGCATAGCCACATCTGCAGCAAACAACAAAAATAGGTCTTTTGAATGACAGTTTTGTGCTCTTACTGAGTAGGGACAAGAAAGCATTAAATACACAGGATGACAAAACCAAATTTGCTCATTCATATAGGCAGTATCCAGTGAGAGCATCATGGCCAGCATGAGAAGCAGAAGGGCATTTCCAAAACTTTCATAGAGTACTGTCTTTTGTCAGATGTCCTTCAGTGCAAGGCTTACCACACAAGCTTCTTCTTGCTGTATGTGAACACATCTGAACTGAAGATCAAAATGTTCACATGAAAACCCTCAAGGATTAGATGCTAGTGATTTTGCTACTGACATATTCCTAACGTGGATATTTTGTTAAACTTTGACTTCTATGTTATCCTTATGATTTAACTAAGACTTTTTCTCTCTCTCTTTTTTTTTTTTTTTTCCCTTGTGTGCTTTAAATGAATGGATGTTTACTTTGGAACGTCTTGTTCTGTCTTTTGTGGCTTCATTCAAAAGATAGGTCTTTGTTTAATTTAGCACTTTTTGATCTCTTGAAAACTGCTTTTCTTTTTTCAATTCACTTTATAAAAATGCCCTACATCTGGGGAATAAAAAAAAGAGCATAAAAAAATAAAGCTGTTCCATTCTTTACTTCATCTGTAAGGTTGGCTGATGATTCACATCCTTCACTGCACTTCCTTAACCATTGAAAGTCTGAAATTTGGCAGGTTTTGTAAAATGCCAAGCAGAAAAACTACTTTACCAACAGTGTTAAAGTGACTGAAAAAAAAAGATTTAACACATTTACAATACGAAACAATAAATCTATCACTGTTTTAAAGTCCATATCTCAGGTATGCTCCACTACTCATACCAACAGTCCCTTGTTCTGTCCTATCACAGTGGGGAATTGCACAATATTCCCATCGAACACTGCTGTTGATGGTGTAGCACCAAGGCCTCTTCTCTCCATCAGGGTTTCTGCAGTAGTTTTCCTCTAAGCCCCTGAAACAGAAACACCAGCTTTAAACTACTCATATCAATCCAGAAGACTATTGACAATGATTGCATGCAGAACTCAATGGCTACGTTTATCATGTCTGGAGATTACCTCATTCACCTCTATTTTGAGACTAGTCATCTGCATTTGAATTTACAGTCTGAATGCTGACAATATAGGAAGAACTTTTCCAGTGCTTACACTTTCTGCTCTTAATTTTGAGGCCAAGATAAGCCAGTTAAATCTGACTTCAAAAACAAGCCATTGGTGTACCTGGCAATTAAGGTAAGAAGGATGGATGTCACAAAGTGATCCTAGAAGCATGCACATATGAGCACCAGTGCACGCTGCTTTCTGTCCTTCAATAATGGACAGGTAGTGTTTCACACGGCAGGAAAACTTGCAGGTTCCATTTCACAACCCATGGGATCAAAGTACAGAGCTAAAAGCCTGGTCACTCCCAGCTGCCCTTGCCCGTTAATAATGCTCCACAAACGTAGCTCCTCTGACCTTGGAGCGAAAGGTTGTATTGAAGCATCCTGGGTCTTGGAACATTGGTCTTCAGAAAAGTAGCACATTTTAAGTGTGTCTTAATACACTCAGGGGAATTTTAACATATAGGTAGTAAACACTTAGAACTCCAGTACCTGAAGGGGGCCTACAGAAAAGATGGTGAGAGACTTTTTAGGCTATCAGGTACTGACAGGACTAGGGGGAATGGAGCAAAGCTGGAGGTGGGGAGATTCAGATTGGAGGAGGAAGTTCTTCACCATGAGAGTGGTGAGGCCCTGAAACGGGTTGCCCAGGGGGTGGTTGGGGCCACTTCCCTGGAGGTGTTTAAGGCCAGGCTAGATGAGGCTCTGTCCAGTCTAATATAGGGTAGGGTGTACCCACCAATGGCAGGGGGGTTGGAACTAGATAATCCTTGTGGTCTCTTCCAACCCTGACTGATTCTATGATTGTATGATTCTAACACTCTAGTGGGATGTGGAGAAGACAGGTGAGACAAACACATGAGAATAAAGTAGCTGCTTTAAAAAAAACCAAAATAAATACAGATAAAAAACAAAGAGGAAGACCTGAATAAAAGTAATGAGAGTGGAAAAAAGGTGAGCAAACAGCTTATTAACATGACCGTGGAAAACCTGTGCTCCCCTTACTTCTGCATCTGTATTGATGCATCTGTACTGATGCATTGTCAAAACAATGAAGCTTAGCGTACTTGCAGGGATATCTGTCAGGAATCCAGCCATGTTTGTGAGGAAACTGTGTGTTCCAGTGCTGACAGGCATTTCCCGATTCAGTGACGGCTAATCTGCCTCGATAGTCTTCTCCCTTCCCTGAAAGACACTGGGAGCCTAGGCCAGAGACTGGTGAGCGTGTAGCTGTAACAGGATTTAAAAAAAAAAAAAA
>VWZI01004926.1:26179-59372 GCA_013396835.1 Psilopogon haemacephalus
CATGGAACTGTTGGAGAGAGTCCAGAGGAGGGCCACAAAGATGATCAGAGGGCTGGAGCACCTCTGCTATGAGGACAGGCTGAGAGAGTTGGGACTTTTCAGCCTGGAGAAGAGAAGGCTTCGAGGAGACCTTATAACAGCCTACCAGTATCTGAGGGGGGCCTACAGGACGGCTGGGGAGGGACTGTTCACAAGGTCTTGTAATGACAGGATGAGGGGGAATGGGTTTAAATTGGCAGAGGGGAGATTTAAATGGGATGTTAGGAGGAAGTTCTTTACAGTGAGAGTGGTGAGACACTGGAACAGGTTGCCCAGGGAGGTTGTGGCTGTTCCCTCCCTGGATGTGTTCAAGGCCAGGCTGGATGAGGTCTTGAGCGACCTGTTCTAGTGGGAGGTGTCCCTGCCTGTGGCAGGGGGTTGGAACTGGATGATCTTTGAGGTCTCTTCCAACCTAAACCATTCTATGATTCTATGATTCTATGATTGTCTGGCAGTTTCAACCCAGTTTACACAGGTGCAGGCCCACCTCAGTGAAGCTGTCACCAGCTGCAACGATGTACTCCAGCACTGTGGCAGAGAATGCAATGATGCAGTTAAATGGGATTAACGTGGCAGTGTGTAGTGTCTTACTGTGTACATACTTTTTTTCTCATAAAGAACTGTATCCATGCTGTTGAACATCACTGTCATTTTGGCATTTTCAGCTAGTGTCAAACACTCTAGCTTTTTCCTGGTGAATAGGAAGGCCCTGTTGAGAAGGAAGCAATATTGTCATCGGAAGCAATATTTTAAATTCAATTAAAATTATTCAACTTGTAATTAATTTTCTATAAATTGTTCATTTACTGGCTTGTAGCCATTGATACCTTTTGGATACTGCACTGAGACACTGAATAAGAGACTTCTGTTTCCTACTGCTCTAAAGTGGCTGACTTTTTCAGGATGTACGACTATGTGGACAGGAAACTAGTTACTGCACTGGCAAAACATTAACAGCATATTACTGCATAATACTAGCTGCTCATATTAGAATCCTTCCTTACAACGACTGAGAAACATCTCACCCTTACTTTGTGAAACAAGGCAGCCTCCAGCTAAAGAGGTGCAGCACTTCTCCACGTAACATTAGATAAGAGCAGGAACCTGAGCATTTGCCACAGAATGAGTAATACTTTGTAAATCCACCCTTTACATGATCTTGCAGTAATTTATGGGTGGAGATAAACCACAAGCTATAGGCAGAGGCACGGGAGATGCTGCAGTAAGCAGCACTGTGGCAGGACAAGAATTTTTGTTCCAGAAGCAACAGTAGGAAAATATCATTGATAAGCAGATACCCACAATGACATAGTGTTAAGGTTCAGTAGAAATTACCTGCAATTAAAATGTCTTTCTGCTTCACATTTCTCTGCACATTCTGCTTCATTATTTGTCTTGTAAAACTGTTTATTTCGAGTAAGAATCCAAACACCATCTGTTCTTACGTAGTCATCCAGTACATCTCCTTTCACTACAAGGGAGCAAAATAAACCAGACATTAAAAATTAAAATGCTGCAGTTAAGAAGATTTACTACTTTGAGTCTCATTTTTCAGTAGCTTCAGCAGGTGAAAGCACCTTTTTGTGTGATTCTGAGTAAAAGATCATAAATTGTGCCACAATTTGCTGACAAAACCATAGCTATGTGAATGTAACACGTCACAGGAAAAAAATAGCAAAACAAAAGTTTATTTCCATATCTAACACCAGGTTATAAGATTACAGAAGGGATATGGTACAACTATTTAATTTTCCAAGACAGATTATTACTGACAGACGCAGGAAATTAATAATCTTGTACAGCATTCTCACAAGTAATGCTGTGAATTTTTTTTTTTTTTTTTAAAAGTGGAAACCCTCATGTAAGGCCCAATCCTCTGCAATATCATTCTGGTGTTTTTAATTCCCATCATCCATCACCCACCTCCATTGACATTCACTCACATAAAATAAAAGGTGATCACTATTGAACCTACTTTCAATAGTGATCCACTATTTGGATCACTATTGAAAGTAACAGGAAGCAGACTTCACTCAGTGATACAACATCTTCATGTGTTAAGACGTTCCTGATACTGAGGCCTCCTATATCTAATCTACTGTTACAGTAGGACTGTGTAGAGCACCAAGAGCCTACCCATTTCCTCTGATGGATTCAGCAAATAAGTGTTCTCCTGACTTTTTTTCCTAAGGTAACTGAGGCCACTGGGCTAGAATTGCAGGGAACCAGAATAGGAAATGATTCCTTTCCAGACCTCATTGAATCATCTCAAAACTGTATGCTTCTAAGAAGAACTCTACTTTGGATATAATTCTTTTTCTGTGACCATAAAAAAAAGATTTATTTCAATTGATTTATGAATAAACACATGAAATTTTGGGTGACATACAAGAGGTAAAAAGCAACACAAGCTTAGATAACAGAAATGTGACATTAGTTTCCTGAAAAATACTGCCAAGTATGTACTTTAAAAAGAATACCACAGATTGAAAAATGCAGCAGGGAATGTGTTGTTCTGGCTAAAGCTGAAGTCTTTATAAACCCAGGCATGACACAATTGAACAGAATATTTAAATATATATGAGCAAACCAATTTCTTCTTTTACATATGTATCTTTACAAACTTGACGAGTACTGATTCAGAAGACACAGGTAACAGTTTCAAGATATTTTTGTGGACCACCACTTTGGAGCTAGTGATAATAATAAGCAAATAAAAATAACTTTATCATCTGGCTTTAATAACCCAGGATAATCATATGCCCTTGTTTTTCTGTCATACTGTCTGAGCTGTTCTAAAATCATGCAAACCACACTGATCTGCTTTTAGCAGTATTTTTAAGAAGTCAATTAAGGGCCATACAATGATATGAAATGTTAAACTACTAGAGAACATGAACTCTGATTGAACATGTGGAATATTTACTTACAGAATTTGTAGATGAACTTGAAATTTACACATTACCTTTAGTGGAACACCTATCTACTTCTGAAGCTGTAAAAAAAAAGAATTCTAGGCATATTCCTGGAAAAGGCAATCTAGGTTACTTGAAGATTAGACTTCTACCTATTGGCCCCAGGAAAACAAGGGAGAATTTTTTCTTTTAAGTGTCCAATAACTGAAAATGTGGAATTATTGGAATATTTTCACTTCTAATTTTAAATATTTAATTTTAAAACTTTAAAATTCCTACCGTAAAGGATGAAACTCAGAATCACTGTGCTTAGCAATACTTGGCACCAAAGGAGGCTTTAGCATTTGATGTAAAGGCTGCTGAAAGTGGAGACAGACATCCCACTGATGGCAACAGGTTTTCTACCAGGCTTTGGGACTGCTTTCCAAGGGCACCCCCGTTTCTGGCCATGGGTCATGCTTGCAGTGATCCATTAATGCCCCACTTGGACACTAAGGCTGTTGCTCTTCTGATGTCTTTAATGAACACAACACTGGAGAAACCACAGCTCTCACTTTTGTTTCACAACAACTCTCATTGGCCAGAAGGCTGAAATTCACAATTGTCCAGCTAAGTGGTAACACAGAAATGTTCGTACTTACCTTCAGCAAACGGAATGTGTAACTGTTTGGCCCCCATCTCACCTAGGCAAGAAAAAGGCAAAGGACTCTTACCTGAGCTGAGCAAGAAAAGAAAGAGAAAGGCAGCTTTTCGGGCCCCCATTTTGGCCCAGCTGAAGGGTGCTCAAAGTTGTGTCAGTGCACAAAGTTTTATTGACTTACACATTGGAGTGAAGCAGCATCAAACAAACAAGGAAGGTAGATAAGTTAATAATTCTCCCACGCTGTGACCCTCTTTGCCATGGTGTGGTCATTCAACCAACCTTGATTTGGATAGATTATCAAATTGGACTCAATCGTTTGTACTGGATGATGGGAAATAAGAAGCCACTCTCTTGTTTTTTGGTAGCATGTTTTTATTCTCAAATTACATGCCTGCACTTTGCTAAGGTAGAGATGAGGTTCATGCTAGTGGAAAGTACAGGAATCCAGGTACAATTTACTTCTACACAGTTCTGGATAGTCAGCTTTAGGTCCCATTAGTATTTTCAGTTACAGACTTGCATTGATTATGTTGTTTTTAGCAACTGTCTTGCACAAAAGCATAATTTAGAAGGACTGTAGATACAGAAAACTGAAGACATTATAGATATCTTAGTAAATAGCATGAAAAAGTCTTGAATCTCATTTAAATCTAGATCAGTCAAAAGCAGAGAGATTTTGATGCTTGTTTTCTTTTAGAAACAAAGGAAGGCACACCTTTTCTCATGAAAACTATGCTGTAATCCTACCTGATTTTGTGTGGAATTTTCTGGAGACTTTGCAGTCCTGGTTATGTCCAGAAGGGAGCAGTAGATAATACTTTTTTGACAAAGTGAGTGACATTAAACTGCCAGTAAGCATTCTCCATATACTGGCAGATGGTACTCGCCCATATTTATTTTTTCAGTTCCTGCTTCTGCTTCCCACCACAATCTGAAAGGCTTAAAATTGATTGGTTTCAACTTACATAATATTAATAGGTTTAAAAGCCTTATTTTCTCAAAGCACTGTTGCAAGTACGAAAGACAGCATGCATGTGTCTTACCAAGAAAGAATAGAATGTGAAAGAGCAAGGGAACAAAGACAATTGTAACATTATCACTGTAAGACACTGAAAAACATAACGAAAAATTACAATACAGTGAAAAACAGAGGCACCTATTCAGAAAAAAAAAAAATCCCAAAATTTGTGAGAGTGTAGCACAGATTTCATGTAAAGTAGAAAAATGAGATGGAAAAGAAACAATTACCTTGAAAAGAAAAATAAATCTAGATAAAATTAGTAAGTAAGTTGTAAGTTCAAACAAATGTTCTTAAACTAATTTGGAAAAACAGAGAGAGCTGCAAAATAATGAGAACAAAGATAAATTTCAAATCCAAGTGTTAAATTCTAAAATGCTTTCATTAGGCTTTCAGCTTGGAGAATGTGAGATTTGTGCCTGCTTGCTTATTCTGCACCTTCATTAGGGAACATCAAGCAGCTCTGCTGAAATGGCTTGGAGAATGTATTTTAAGTGATGAACAGGAGACTTGTCAGTTAATCAAGGAGGTACTTCCAGACGCTGATTCAGTACATTCTGTCAGTGAAATACAAATATTTCTGCTGACTTCAGAGAGCTATAGGCCTTGTATAAGCTTTAATTCTTAAAATTGAGTTAAAGACTCTTGGGAGGAAAAGTAAGCTAGGAATAGAAAGGAAAGTGAACAAGTGAGTGGAAAACCAAACATCCCTCATCAAGGACAGTTCCTTCTGGAATTAAATAGTAACAAAAAAAATCCTCTGAAACCCATCTCTCTATACTTTCCTGAAGAGAATAATGTGAATCATAAGCTCTATGAAATATAAATTAATTATTGTGTCCTCATCAGATACAAATCTATTCCAAAGAACCAATTTCTAAAGTACTTTCTACTTTCTCTATTCCATAATTTTCCTTTCCCAAGAAGCAGCAATTGAGAGACCAGCCACCAGAAGTAATACAGTAGGTAGTGAATGACGGTGAGAGCTTTTGTTGGACATGGAGGTATTAAAAATATGTGCAGACATGGCACTTCAAAACATGGTTTAGTGGACAGCTGGACTTGACAACCTTAAAGGTCCTTTCTTCCTTTCTAACCTTAATGGTTCTATGATTCTCTGATAAGGATCAGCATGTCTGAGACAATTGTAGCACAACTGGAAGAGCAGATTCTGGGGTGGCATGGCATAGGGGTGGTCATAGGACTCCGGCTCAGTAGAGGGCTATGAAACAGCAGCAGCCTCGATAATGTCAGCTCAGGTATTTGGTCTCAAACAGCTTTCTGAGCCACTACTGTTACACATTTACTTGCTTTAGCAATACTGATATTTATCATGGATATCTAAGGAATCTGTATTGGTTATATGAATAATAATTAATATGTAGTACGTATTACCTATATGTGTTTTACTTGAGGTGTGCTGCATATAGTTAAAATTTAATATTGCATCCAGTTGTCTGAACACATTTCAAAATATCCTGACATTATATTTGTTATATAACCATAATCCATCCACACAGATTAATTACTAGAAACTGTTAGGCTTCTACTAATCCTGGGCTATTGTACACAATGCTACTACTATGGTATGTTTGTGTTCTACATCATGATGGTTGAACTTAATAATCCCTTTATTTTTCTTTGAATTCTGTGAATTACATTTGTGATGCCTGAACAATTCCTCAAAACAGCTGCACTACAACTCTGCACAAACCATTGGCAGTAATCATCCTCTTTCCTCCATGGAATGGCTTTTGTGCCTTCTGCCTTCTTTTCTCCACTCATCTCCTGACACAGCTCATAGACATGAAAAGAGGAAATGTTGCCCTTCCAGAATTCTGGAGTTTTATTTAGTCAAGTTCCCGTGGGCACTGTCTCCTTTAACCACCGTGGTTATATCTACATGGTCTGCTCAGTTGGTAAGCTACATTTCAACACTGTAGGTCATCTCTTAAAGCACTTTGGTTTCCTCTGGGAGGAGTACACAATACTGCATCCTCACCCCAGGAAGATTCACTGAGCACAGTAACTCTCTTTAGACAAAGAAGGAAAATCCCTTCTTTTCCAAAGTACTCTGGGAATCCTCAGAAATCTTTCAGTATGAGTTTACAAGCAAATTAATTTTGTTCAAAGTGACAGCTCTCCCTGCCCTAGGAAACACCAAGCACAGTTGGTTTGCTCCTATTTTTTACAAGGTAATTGCAACTTCAGAGGCTGTCTCACCTTTACATTTCAGTTGTTTTTAACTGGAGACTCACTGAGCTACTATGGGAAATACTTGTTTAGGTCTGATCTCCTAGCTGTTGTTAATTCTCCTGCAGCTGTCGAGGGAAAGTTTGTGTCCTTCCAGCATCCATCAGACTGGGGCTTTGGCAGATATTCTACCACCTCAGGTTTTCATCTACCTAGTCTCTCTCAACAGCAATACCATGAACATTACTAGCATGCTCCCAGCATCAGTGAAAGCTCTATTGGTAGTAGCTAGGTAATAAATTTTCAGATAATAAAATGCTTCAGAGAAACATCTTGATCTAAAAGACCTTGCTAAATAAGAAACCAATGCACACTTTAGTCTGCATGATATGCACATATTGTTACATGATTGAGGCCCACCAGGACAGAAAACTATGATGGAGCCTACTCAGAGGAATGATGTCCTTGTTAATAGTCAGAAACAGTTGATTGCCTAGGTCTTACCCCTTCCAGAACTGAAGGTCTCTATAGCTTGCTGCCTTTGAGGAAGGTTTAAGGTACAGGCCTAGAGATTATTTGCTTCTGCAATTGCTTGGTCCTATGTTTATTTCTCCTGAATGTGAATACAAACAGCTGAATCTTCAATTTGAAATACACTGCATACACAACAAGTGTGAATTTGTGCCATTTACTATACAGCAACTGAATGGCTGGAAATGAATTCTCAGAAGCCACCTAGTTTGTCTCACTTCTTTCCAATAGTAGCAATAGCACCACATCCTTCCTGACTGCTGCTTGGACATCTGAAAATTAAAAATCTCCACACCTTCTCAGGAAAGAAGCTAACAATTAATCTTACAGTTAAGGCTTTCCTGATGTCTGACGTAAAGCTTTGTGGTCTTCCAATTCTTACACTATGTGAGAAATTATCACGGCATCAAGGAGAATAGTAGTAGCATTGTATACAATAGCCCAGGATTAGTAGAAGCCTAACAGTTTCTAGTAATTAATCTGTGTGGATGGATTATGGTTATATAGCAAATATAATGTCAGGATATTTTGAAATGTATTCAGACAACTGGATGCAATATTAAATTTTAACTATATGCAGCACACCTCAAGTAAAACACATATAGGTAATACGTACTACATATTAATTATTATTCATATAACCAATACAGATTCCTTAGATATCCATGATAAATATCAGTATTGCTAAAGCAAGTAAGTGTGTAACAGTAGTGGCTCAGAAAGCTGTTTGAGAACAAATACCTGAGCTGACATTATCGAGGCTGCTGCTGTTTCATAGCCCTCTACTGAGCCGGAGTCCTATGACCACCCCTATGCCATGCCACCCCAGAATCTGCTCTTCCAGTTGTGCTACAATTGTCTCAGACATGCTGATCCTTATCAGAGAATCATAGAACCATTAAGGTTAGAAAGGAAGAAAGGACCTTTAAGGTTGTCAAGTCCAGCTGTCCACTAAACCATGTTTTGAAGTGCCATGTCTGCACATATTTTTAACACCTCCAGGCATGATGATTCCACCACTTCTCTGGGCAGCCTTATCCTTATCCTTATCCTTACCCTACATCCCTGATGTTTCCCATGTTGTTCATGTTTATCTTTCTTTTGCAAGTGGTCCTTTCTTGAAGTTGCAGACAAAGCTAGACCTGCCGGTACTTTGACATGTTAGGTGATAAATACCCTCTTGGCATATGGTAAATCCTGAACTAAGGCCACTCTTCCAGAAATGTAGTTCAGGAAAAAGCCTGTCTCAGGATGAGAGGCATATCTTACTTCATGTGAGTGGCATATCTTACTTCTGTTGCATTCACAGAAGCACAAATATAGCACCAATAGTGACCTTTCTTTCCTGATTTTTTTTCCCCTGTGTAATGTCCACTGTGACTTTTCCCACATGGTGCAGGCCTAGGAGACAGACTGGCACTGGAAGTACTGGCATAATCACTTTTTACAGCTCTTGGGAAGAACTTATTTCATGCAGGCATTTCACTGAGCAAAGAGAAAATAACCTGCTAAGATTTATTAGTACAATTTTATCTGGTTTAAAGTAAATGTCAAAACTGTACAGAAGAACACAGCAAGCTATAATGCTGGACAATATCTTACATGCACAGTGTATGGCTATTCATCTTATTTCCCCCATATTTTTCAGGTATTATGCTGAAATTTATTTTCCTGTCCTTTGAGGAAAGTCTTGTTCTCATCTGAGTCTCTTATTTTCCTGCTGCACAGATCACTTGCTGGTGACCAAAATTCACTAGCACAAAATAAATCATGAACAATAGTGATAACTGCATGCATTTAATCTAAATAAACTGTCTGCAGCCAGCTCAGAAAACAGCTAAGATCTAACTATACCAAGTAAACAAAAAACAATATATAATTTCTCCAGTTGTAACATTGTCTAAAGTTATCTCAAACATCCGCTCTAGTAAATCTGAAACTTAGCTTTATGTTGTTGGCAACTGGGCTTTCTAGGAAGAAAGTCCCAACAAACCACCTTATTACTCTCTTCCCTGTAAAGGACATGTTTTTAGTAAAGCACAAGAACTGAAACTACTCCACCACAAGACCACTTTAGAATACATGCTTTTGGATATAGTCGCTTTTAGTAACAGTTTTATTTTCATTGGAAAGAACTTGACAGTAAATTCCCACAGGCAGAAGCTACTGGCCAACCTATGCTGTAATGAACTATTTTTTACTCTTCTCCCTTTCTGATGTGAGGTCATGCCACGTTCTTCCTGGGTGAGTTAGCAAACAGCTTCTAAGCACCACAATCCCCTGTCCTCTTGTGCAGCTGTCATCAAGGTTCTCCTCTGGCCTCTCCCCTACTTCTGGAGGTTCAAATTGTCAAGTTACAAAGATTTCCTACTTGAGACATTATGCTTTTTTACTTGAAGAGACTGAAAATGTGCAATATTTAGCTCTGTTGCTTCTTAGCTAGAGACACTAGGAGGATGCATTTGTTTAAAAAAGAATCTAAGTCAACTTCATGGAGTGAGGAGGAGAGAGCTGTCTACCTAAAGGACAGTTGTGGAAAATGTCCCTTTGTACAGCTGTAGTAAATGCTCCTTTCTTCTTCCTCTGCAATCATGCTCCTGTGAGAGAACAAATCTGCAGGCAGAGCACACAGGCAATGACAAAGAAAGCAGGAGCTCTAGAATGTGACCCCTTAATCACCTGTAGTGCTTGCAAATTTAGAGGCTTTCAAATGTCTTTTTTAGGGTTTAGACCTTTAACTGCAAATTAAGTGCATACTTGGGTACCCTTGGAAAGAGGCCTTCATGTTCAGAGAAATTGTACAAATACATTTTTTTGTTATGCAACTGAGCTTCACATTTACAAAGAAAAACAAGACCACTTGATCTAGAGAGCTAGAAATGGATTTATCTCTCCAGTTTAGAAACATTTAGTTTTAATGATCCTTTACACAGGGAGATCAGTCACTGTATAGTTTTTTTAATGTCTTTTCTTTCAATGACCTTATCTATTGCTAAAAAGAAAGGACTAGAGAGAGTTGCTATTAAAGCAGCATCCAGGCTCTTGTTCACAGTCAAAGACATTTGGTTTTGCTGTGATAATATGCTTGGCAAGTAGAGCATGCAGCTGGATTGGAAAACTATTTAAAATTCACCATCTCAGCTGTGTGGGTTGTTCAACAAACTGTTCCTCCCACTGAGGAGGAACAAACTGTTCTTCCCAGTGGGCTTTTTAATCCATTTTTAGGAAACACACTTTTAGTGATCAGAATAGCAATTTATCTATGTGCATCTTAAGCATAAAGTCACAGGTAAGCTATAGTTAGATCTCCATTAGAAAGCTTAGCTAGCAAAGCCATAGCATAAAAATACACATCCTGGTTTGAGCTATTTTTTGAGTTATTTTAGTTTTCAACTCACTCTCTTCTAAGTAACTGCATACTCTGAAGTTAATGGCATCTTTTTTGCAGACAGCGTCTGCTTCCAGAAGTGATAATGCTCCATGTTTATAGTTACTACCAAAGATTTGTATGCAAAAGGGCTCTTATACTTGCTCCTATAGAAACCAAAGTCACTGCTAAATCTTCTGTGCTATGTTAGAGTGCCCTAAGCGAGAGAGTCATATGTAAGTAAAAAGGTTGCAGCTGTGGGGAGGAGCAGTGAGGGCAGGTGATTGAAACCTGACCAAAAAGGTATTCCATTCCATGTAAGCCATATTCAGTATAAATCTAAGGGATTACAAGGGTCAAGCCAGCATCTGAAGAGCACTTTTTGCATTCTATTGCCTTTGATCCCATTCATGTGTTTCTGAATCTAGTTCCTGGATCTTGTTCCAAACTGCTGATGAGTCCTGCCTGGACACTGGGAGGGTTTGATGTTGGGTTTCTACATATCTGTATATATTTAACTATTTTCTTATTAATATTACTATATTTTATTGTTTCATTATAACTGTTTCAGATTTTTTCTGACTCACAAGTCTCCTTTATTTGCTTTCCCTTCTCCTTCTGGGAAGGGAGGCACCTTACCAGAATATCTGTCATTTGTTTAGTGACCAGCCCAGCTTCAACCCATGACTACATGGATATTGGAGTAAAATAATGTACATATGTACTGGGTTTGTGGCTATCAGGGTTCTTGGTAGCAGTGGAGGTACTACAGGGATGTTTCTTTCTAGTAGCTTCCCCATCTCCATGTAAGACCCACCTTTGGACAAAGGCAAGCCAATCAGAAATTTTTTTAAAACAACAAAAAAGAATGACTGCACACTGATGCTCTGTTATTTAGATTCAATCTTCTCAGCAGATAAAATCAACAAAGAAACAAATAAGGTTTTTTAAGGACCTAATTAAAAGTTTTATCACTTTCTATTACATACATGGAAGATTATTAAGCACAGCACAAGAGAAACCACAGACAATTAAGTGCATAGAAGATGAAAGCAGGGGTGATATTTTTTAGGGGAGTGATATAGAAAATTAATTCTGCAATGTCTGAATGCATTTGGTTTTGAAGCTCTCAAAGTCTGTTAACAGAGGTTTTAGCCTTGTGTCTTTATGAGCCAATGCAGTCAAGCTGGTGAAGGGCTTGGAAAATAAACCTTATGAATAGCAACTGAAGGATCTGGGGCTGTTTAGTTTGAAAAAGAAGAGGCTGAGGGGAGACCTCATCGCTGTCTACAGCTTCCTGAAAGGATGTTGTAGAAAGGTTGCTGCTGGTCTGTTCTCAGAGGTAATAAGTGATAGAAGAAGAGGGACAAGTATTATCCAATTGAAGAAGATCACCAAAGTCTACTGAGTATATCTACAAATGGATATTGCACATAACTATATATCTCTCTATTGATCTCTATTTATCAATACCTATGTCTATCTATATGAAGTGGATATTTTACCAACAAAACATGGAACTTTTGTTGCTTAGTTAGAAAATGAACTGTTGCAGTAATGTTTTATCTGATCATAGAATCATAGAATCATAGAGTGTCAGGGGCTGGAAAGGACCTTGGAAGATCATCCTGTCCAGGCCCTCTGCCAGAGCAGGATCACCTAAAACAGATCACATTGGAACACATCCAGACAATTCTTGAATATCTCCATTGAGGGAGACTCCACAACCTCCCTGGGCAGCTGGTTCTAGTGCTCTGTCACCCTCACAGTGAAAAAATTCCTCCTCAGGTTCACATGGAACCTCCCATGCCTCAACTTCCACCTATTGCCCGTTGTCCTGTCACTGGGCATCACCGAGAAGAGGCTGGCTCCATCCTCCTGGTACTCACCCCTTACATATTTATAAACATGAATGAGGTCACCACTTAGTTGTCTCCTCTACAAGCTAACAAGCCCCAGCTCCCTCAGTCTCTCGTCATAAGAGAGATTTTCAACTTCCTTAATAATTTTTGTGGCTCTGCACTGGATTCTCTCAAGCAGCTCCATGTCTTTCTTGAGCTGGGGGGGCTCAGAACTGGACACAGTACTCCAGATGAGGCCTCACCAGGGCAGAGTAGAGGGGAAGGAGAACCTCCCTCGACCTACTAACCACACCCCTTCTAATACACCCCAGAATGGCATTGGCCTTCCCGGCCACAAGAGCACAGTGCTGACTCATGGCCATCCTTCCATCCACCAGGACTCCCAAGTCCTTCTCCTCCTCACTGCTCTCCAGCAGGTCAGTTCCCAACCTATATTGATCCCTGGGGTTGTTCTTTCTCAGGTCCACGACTCTAAACTTGCCCCTGTTGAACTTCATTAAATTTCTCCCTGCCCAATTCTCCAGCCTGTCTAAGTCTCTCTGAATGGCAGCACAACTCTGTGGTGTGTCAGCCACTCCACCCAGCTTGGTGTCCTCAGCAAACTTGCTGACAGTGCACTCCATACCCTCATCGAGGTCATTAATGAATACATTGAATAATACTGCTCCCAGTACTGACCTCTGAGGGACTCCACTAGTTACAGGCCTCCAGATAGATTCTGTCCCATTGACCACATATACATATATATATACATATACATATATGATATATATATATATATCACATATATATATACAAAATCTTCTTAGCTTTTGCCAAGATAATGAGCCTGGTACCAACTATTAGTGTTAAGGTGTTTTTGTCAGAAAACTTACTTCTATGCCATTATTTTCTTGCCATTATGCAAGCGCGTGCATTTATTATAATGAATCTAATAACTTCTAACACAGGAAATCCAATTTTTTTTTTTCAATGTAGGAAATAACAGGGGTATTGCTCAAAAGCTTTTTCAGGTCTGCTGAAGCAGCAAAAAAGCAAGTGAGGATGTGGAATAGAAGACAGCGACATTTTAACTGATAATTTTACACGGCCAAGCTGGCTTTAGGATTGAGATGAAACAGTGCTTTTCCTGTGATACCTGTGTCTGTCATTACAAGCAATGAAGACTTTTGTTACTGCAATTTATTAAACAGATGCTCAAGAGGAAAAGTAAGAGTAAGAATCAGACTAGCCTTTGATACCTACATCAGCTCTTCAGGAAAATAAACAAAGCATGCATCTTTAAAAAGCAAATTAATATGACCAAACCACAGACAGCAAAAATCACAGCTCGAACAGTTTCACATCCTTAAAATTTATTTCTATCTATTCTCTGGTCTCCAAGGATAAGAGCAGGATGATGAAAGTCTTGTGCAATGGGTATTTGAATCTAGTCCAGGGTGTTTGTTATTTAAACACAGACTGAAAATTATTCCTTGGGCTATTAATGCAGATGCCTTTTTTGGCACATCAGCATTTCTAGACAGCTTGACAGTATTTTCCTTAAACATGACTCTTCATTATATTGTGAGAAAGAAAAGCAATGGTATTTATGATACATTCTGGGAGAAATGGCATTGTTTGGACGCATGGATGACCATAACAGAATGGAGCTAGTGAAGAACAAATGTACCAGTGAAAATCAAAAATATTAGAAGAGCTATGCTGAGATCTTATGGTTCTTCAATTTAGTATTATTATAAAGCATGGCAAAGACTCAAGTGCATTACAGCATCTTTGCTTTCCTTTGTTGCATGTCTTAAATTATCATCAAGCAGTAGAAAGTATTCATGTATCTCAGTTACTAATGGGAAAAATCTTCATTAGCTGCACTGTGATATAAACTCTTTCCAAATAGGTCAGAAAAACTACAGCTAGGCTAGAACTTAAGGAAAGCATCTAATACCATTTTAGCCTCACTAGAAATTTTTTTGGGGGCTACAGTTGCAACTTGAGAAAGGACCGAATCTCCAGGCCCATCCACTTGTCTCAAGGACTGAAGATTGCTAAAGGATCCTAACCATCAATTTTGGGACAGCTAAATCCTACCTCTGATGTTTGTGTGCTAGGACAAGGTGGGTACTAAGGATCTGATGCCATTTTACTTTTTTACTATAATGGGTTGTCAGCAATAGTGCTGAAGAGCTCTGAAGATTTATTATCAATCTGTGATCGAAGCTTTTGAGTCATCAATTGATATGTTGCTGTACCATGTGTGCTCTAGTGCTGAGGCTCAGTAACAGTTCTGAATCTGCCATATACAATAATTAATAAAAAGTCTCTTCCATGTCCATCAAACCAGACCTTGTGAAAATCTTGTCTATTGCTGATAGTCAAGTATGAGAAAACTCTAAAACAAAATGGTTGGCTGCTGTCTCTTCTGCCTGTGTAACATTTAGAGGATAAAATAATCCTCACAGTTGACAATTGCTGTGAGAGTAACAGCGCCACATGTTGCAGTCTTTAAGGCATTCAGAGTTCAAAGTCTGCCTATGAAGAATCTCTGTGTCCCAAATTAAACTTGATGTTTTCATGCCCTATCGGAGGCCCTCGGAGAAAACTGCAAATGTGGCTATTAACAATGCAGGAGGTCAGTGAAAACATTAAGAGCACAGAAGACCTAGAACAATACAACCTCTAGAAGAGCTAGAAAGAGGTGCAGGATCCAGCAACACAGAAAACAGGATGTTCACCTGGTTTTATTGTAAAATATAGTGAAATACAGACAATACTGAAAGAGGGGGAGAAACTATCAGCTTGGCTATTTAGTAGAGTATTAGTTTACAGTAATTTGTAATGGGTGATATTTATTTTTTATTCTTAAAATTTAATATAACTTTAATGTTCCATTTGGAATCTCGTATTTCCAGTAAGCATACTGCTTTCCAGGAGAGGGCAGTCCCTTCCCAGCATCAGTTGGCTTCCATTACATTCTTAATCTAAGGAGTGTAACTAGAAACTCAGAGGCAGAAAGTGTCAGGGTCTTTGTCAGGCTCCAACTGAGGCTTCAAGAGATGAGTCTATGTTAGACAAAACTGTTTTTGATAAGAAAAAATAAAGGCTCTCCACCATTTCTTTGAAGAAGAAAGCAATGTAAATATGCTAATGATAGTCCATCAACAATGTGCTAAAAGGAGTCACAGAAGCTGAGTGAATATAACCCTATGGCTGTACAAAGGCAAATAAATAGCATAACCTGAACTTTGGCTGGGGAAGACTTCTCATTATCTGTTACACAACTATCATAAATCTGTATGCTATCTGTATGCTAAAAGCTCTAGAGGAAGCCAGGAATTAAGACTGGAGTTTCGGTTCAGTTCAGTTCATTATTTGTCATATTTTTACAGAATAATGAGAGGTGTTATTCCTGCAAACAGCATGCAATGAGTCAGACTGCTTTTCTTCACTTACAACCATCCCTGTCCTCCCTATGCCCGGCTCTGCCAGGTATGTGATTCACCCAAGAGAGCTTTGAACTCTGCTCTGAGGTAAAAGGCAGGGTAGCCACATCAACAACATACAACAGCTAAAGTAATTAGCCTTAATAGCATGTGACACAGACACTCCTGAGCTTGTCTGCGGTAGTACGTTCAGAGGAGCCCACAGCAGATACCAGCTTCCCTCCCGGGCTGATGCAGCAGCGCTAGTGCAGTGCTCAGCAGCACTTCATAGGTACTTTGTAGCAGCTCACATGCTGCCACCACCTTATCTGCACCTGCACCCAGGCACCATACGCTGCGTATCCAAGTGATGTGCCCAGCATCACTGGTGTCACACGAGGGATGCTGGCTCCCAAGTCCTTACCATATGTCTGGGATTACTTTTGATTAGCAATGGCTAATTAGTGTTTGGACAGAATCAAGAGCTGTAATGGGGTGGTCTTTTTCTACAGCCTGTCTTCATTTTGAGCCATGAGCTGCCCAGGGAAAAAGGACAGAAAATGTATTTTACCCCTTTCCGAGGAGTAAAATAATAAACGCTCCACACCAATGGGATGCTTAAATGGAAGTTCCATTTACAAAGATATACAAAAGGGACTCAGATAGAAATGAAAATTCTATTTACAGTGGTATACAAGAGGTATTAGGATAGAAGGAATCCATCCGCAAATTAGGCATCCACAAATGCATCCACAAATTTGACCAGGTCAAAACCTTCCAGGACATTGTAGAAACCTCCATCCCACTCTGCCTCGGCAGGCTCAAGAGCAGGCCAAAGTGTCCCACCTGCTACCCAGGCCTACCGCAGGCTTCAACAGGCCTGGTGGCATTGATGGAAATTCCCTGCCAGCCAAGGCCAAGAGAAAGCCATCGCCCCCACAAACCAAGATCAGCCACATGCTCTTCCTCAGCCGGAGAAGAGAGAATTAGCTGCACACTCTCTTAAATAAGAGACATACAGAAATTATAGAATCATAGAATCATAGAATGGTTTAGGTTGGAAGAGACCTCAAAGATCATCCAGTTCCAACCCCCCACCACAGGCAGGGACACCTCCCACTAGATCAGGTCGCTCAAGACCTCATCCAGCCTGGCCTTGAACACATCCAGAGAGGGAGCAGACACAACCTCCCTGGGCAACCTGTTCCAGTGCCTCACCACNAAAAAATAATAGCCTGGCACAAACTGCCTATACCCCTGGGCCTCTCTAGTCTCTGGAGGACTCTATGGCTATACTAGTTAACCCTTAATTTCCTTTAACCTATAACAATGAGTTAACAGAAAAAAAATGTGGTGGGTAGTGATGTAGCTGAAGTGCTAGGAAAGGAAGGACAAGGCATGGTGCATACCTTTCAGCTCTTACATTTTAGATGGAGGTTGGAACATACACCACCTCAGTAATAATCAAAGGACTAAACTAGAAAGACTAAAAAAAAAAAAGAAAATTAATTTGCTTAGAGAATCAAGGAAAAAAAATGTAAATAGTCATAGAGTAATACAGGAAATCAATCAATATATTGTCCCAGCCAAAGAGCTAGAAAAGGAAACTTTTAAGAGCAATGTGTTTTGTGCAGATTTGCAATAAGGATAGAAAAAGGTGAGCATAGTCAGTGGATTAGGATGAAGAACTTCATACTGAAGAACTGATCGGCAGAGGAGAGAAGCATACTGGCTGTTTATATTAGGAAGGGAGTATTAGGTTAGGAATAGGTATGAAACTTTAAATTTAATCTCAATTCAATATATTAGCTGGAATTTGACCTAGATCTTTCCTTTTTTTTTTTTTTTTTTTTTTTTTTTTTTTTTTTTTTTTTTGGGTGTGTTTTTTTTTTCTNTTTTGGGTGTGCATTTGCTATCTCGTCATGTTTTCTATAAGTATCTTTAGAGTCTGAAACAAGTGGCAAAGATGAGTGCATTTGACAGACAGGAGGATGCATCTTCCAAAGACCAGCAATGTCCATAGGCTGGAATGTTTTTGAAGTTATCCTAGTCCTTCTGGCCGGTCTGGTAATGATTTCAGTATCATGACGTCCTTTGTCTTTTGAAGAAAGGACAAAGACTACGTCTTTCCTAGTAGTAAGCCAAACATGGCCAAAGCCTGCACTTGCACACTATCTCGAGATGGTGCAAGATGTTCAATCGTTAGCACATTCCCTGGCACAGCTCTGGCTCATGTTGGCTAGCATGGTCTCACATAGTGCCAGGACATAGTTTGGGAACTGACAGTGTCTAGGGACTTTCCCAGCAAGCAATCTAACTGTCCTTTTAATTCTTGATAAAGCACAGTAATGTTTGTACAGTCTTAACTGTCAGCTGTACAAATGTTCTGACTAATTCCTGATGACATGGTATTCTTCTTTATTGACATTCATTAGAACATACGTGCAACTGTAGAATGCATTATTTTAATTCGTGTTTGAACTGAACCATATGTCCCAAAGTAGGAGCTTAGTATAAAATTGAAAAGATTTTCTTTTTCACTGTCAGAAACTGAGAAAAACAAGATGAATCCTTTATAATTTCTAGGTCAAGGACCCACAAAGGCATATGCATGTGAATTTGAGTAGTGATATTTATCTCACAACAGTCCTGCAGAATTCAGAGAGCAGTTCTACAGTTAAGTGTTTGCATAGCAAAGGGTGGATGGGACTGTGAGCTTCTCCTTTCCTCAAGAATATTAAGGAGCTCAGTTAATTTCACCATCTTGAATCAGAACAGTGAGAGAATCTCCCACAGTTTCACAAACAGAAATCTTTCGCACAACCCTCTCTATCTGATTTTTAAAAAGTGGTTTGGGATGGGATAGAAAATATGAGATGAGTTGTTGGCAGGTTTCAGCAGAGATTTATGTGGAAAGAAATAATGCACACTGGAAGAATTTTTGGGAAAATGACAAATGAGAAAGCTGAGAAGGAAAGGAGTTGGCTAAATTAATTATATTAATCTTGCTATTTTCATTATAGTTTACAACTAAAGGTAGGCTTACTAGCTACTGTGATGGTTTTGCTGTATAAAACACAGTACGAGTACTTAGAAATTTCAGGCTGTTCAATTCTTCCATTTATTACTCTCTACAGGCTATTGCAGTTCTCTCAAATATTTATAAAAAGACAGTTTTGGAAAGCAGACAGCTCTTTTCCCATATATTTTAATCAGTGTTCTTCAATATATTCTTGAAAAGTAATGACAACTTTAAAAATATTCAAGAGCAGTATAAAGGGATGTTCGCTGTTTGTCCACAATTGGAGTTTTGTGAAAATAATACTAGAAGATCACTTTCAATATCTGGGGTCACAATTTTTAAAAATTAATTTTTAAATCAAGAACATTCCCTTATACTTTAAAGTGCTATAAGCCAACTGTGTGGAACGAAAGAGCCACTGGCTAACAGAAAATAAAAAATACAAGACAAACATACGTATTTGGGAAATTCTTTGCTGTTCTGTTGTGACAATGTGGCAGCACCAAGCTCCAGGCTTGGTGTTTCTTTCCTGTGGCAGTAGAGGAAACTATCTGATTATTATACAAGCCTATCTCTGCGACAGAAGAAGAAATTATTCCATGATTATTCAAGCCCCTCTCTCTTGACAGCACTCATCTGGACCTGAACACTGTGTTGATATATAGCATCTATAATGAACAGCACAAATCAGTTCCTTCACTTATGTGTTTAAATTTAAATAATTTTTTAAAAACCCAACACTTCAGGAAATAAGTTAAAGTGAGATAGAAAAGTCAGACAGATGAGTAAGCAGTCAGAAGAATGTTTGAGATTAAAGACCAGAAGGCATTTGCTAGGGTGTCTGGAATGCAACAGATGGTATTTGGTAACAGCACTGGCATTTAAATTTCAATTCTACATGCTGCATTTGTTTGTATTGGGGAAGTAAAGCTTCATATACAGTGCTATAATGTATTCAAATGTAATTTTTAATGAGTTAATTTAGGTCATTAACATCCAGAGTCTAAACAAATGGATTGTTATCCTTTTGTCTATTTTTTTTTTCATCCTTAATTTTCACTTTCCCCCAACCCTGTCAATACATGAAATAAGAGATGTGATGCCTCGTATTTTTATTTTTTTACCATATATCTTTAGTTGTGTTAATTTCTGATATGCTCTTATAATTATTTACACACAATAGGAAAACCAGAACTCTCCAATTTGACAATCAGAAGACTTAAAAGCTTAAGTGTCAGTTCCCCTGTGATCAAAACGGTGTACTTTCTACCCATGACTGACAAAGCTTTGCAGCATGCATGCAACATCAATAAACAGTCAGTGGTAGGGGCCAGAGTCTTGGTAAAGGTTTTGACAACACAAATGACCACCTTCCAATGTAATTTGTACTTCTGTAACACAGATGTATTTCTCTCCCATCTTCTCAGGGCTTTTTGATGCTGTTTCTGGATACTGAGGGATGCTGTAATACCACCATCACATTTTGTTGGTGGTGGTATAGCACCTGGGCCTATTACCATCTGGATTATCATAATAATATGTAGAAAACAAATTGTTCAAAAACACAGAGTGACAATAACAGCATTATGGAAATCTGAAATCAGATGTTGTTTGAAAATATAAACTGCTTTCTTGACCTGCTTAATACTAGTTTTATTTACTAGAGAGTCATTATCACAGATAAAACATCATGCCATGTGGCTGTTCATTCACACTACAGTCATATTACAATAACTACTGTTTCAAAAGTGGTCAACACACACTGTAATAAGTATTCTCTTTCTGGCCTTTATGTGATTGTTTTCTTATGCTTCAAGATACCCTCTTTACTTTTGCAATAAAAAATGTACTGCAAGAAAATATGAATGGGTGCAAGCTGGAGCATAAAAAATTTAATGTGAACACAAGGAAAAAAAATTCTCTCTGTAAGGGTGTGTTGTGGGGTACTCCAAATCCCTTCTTCCCCCCGCTACCCCCAAAAGTTTGAATGAGGGAAGAAGAAGGTGTGACAACTGCTTTACCCTCTTCCTGCAGGCTTGAAGGAGGAGCAGCAAAAGGTGTCCTAAAAGCAGATCTGTCCTACTTATCTTTGTGGAAGAGATAAAAGTCAGTGAGAGATATGTGGAGGCAACTATGTATTATAAATTAACTTCAGCAATATGTAACTCTCTTGGATAATCCATGGTATAGAATTGCTTCAAGCACACTATTAATGGATAGTTCAGAAAGGATCATTCACAATATTTAGACAAGTATGAGGGTAGAGAGGCTCTTCAGAGGCACTTGGATAGGCTAGATCAATGGGCCAACATTAATGTGATGAGTTTCAATAGGGCCAAATGCGAGGCCCTGCACTAGGGTCACAACAACTCCAAGTAACACTACAGGCTTGGGGCAGTGTGGCTGGAGAGCTGCCTGGCAGAAAGGGATCTGAGAGTTGTAACAGACAGGCAGCTGAATATGACCCAGCAATGTGCCCAGGTGGCCAAGGCCAATGGCATCCTGGCTTGTATGTATGTTGTGGCCAGCAGGAGTAAGGAGGTGATTTTCCCCTTGTACTTGGCTTTGGTGAGGTTACTCCTCAAGTATTGTGTTCAGTCATGGGCACTATAATACAGAGATGTGTGTCCAGAGGAGAACAACAAAGCTGGTAAGGGCCTAGAGAATAAATCTTATGAGGAGTGACTGAGGGAGCTTGGGCTATTTAGTTTGAAAAAGAGGAGGCTGAGGGGAGACCTCATTGCTGTCTACAACAACCTGAAGGGATGTTGTAGAGTGGCTGGTGCTGGTATCCTCACAAGGGGGAATGGCCTCAAGCTGGAACTGGGTAGGTTTGGGTTGGACTTTTGGAAAAAGTTTTTCATGGAGAGAGTGGTCAGGCTCAGGAATGAGCTGCCCAGGGAGATGGTTGAGTCACCAGCCCTGGATATGTTTGAGGGTTGTTAGGATGTGATGCTTAGGGATATGGTTTAAGGTGAATCTTATGAAGTAGGGTTATATGTTGGACTTAGTGATCCTGAGGGTCTTTTCCAACCTGGATGTTTCTGTGATTCATCTCTAATCACACATTTCTTGTGTCCTTCAAAATGGTTCTAGTTCAGCTACTCATGGAATTTTTTCACCCAGAAAGAAATATACATTCTACGTGGTTAAAGATGAACAGAGGAGAATTTGTACAAAATGTATGGACATGCTTTTTGTTATATCTTGAAAATGTAGCTACAAGAATAAAATAGGCTTATCTAATGTCTAAATGGAAACACACCAAAAATATTCATGGTACACGAAAGCTGATTGTGTACTGTATTCACTGAAATTTTTACAGATATGCTGAAAAGCACCATAATTTAAAAAAAAAAAACAACAAAAACCCACAACTTTACCATGTTGTTATCATTTGTAAATGCACTTGTGTTTCCTTGGGAAAAACAAACACCACCACCAACAACAAAAAAACCCAACCAAAACCGAAATCACACCAGTAAACCTGCAACACCTAGGAAACCAACAATCACTATTTTAATCTGCTAATTTTTCTATTATTTTAAAATATACAACAAGGAAATCTCATGACTATGTCAAAGAGTGAACCTACATTATTCATGTGAAGGACTGAATGTTCTGTATCTTTGCTCATGTTGCCTTTTAAAAGATAGGATTTCAGAAAAGTAAGATTTCTAACTTAGGAAATACCTCCTAGTAACAGAGGTAATAAAACAGAAACAGCTCCACATTTTGATAGAGTTCAGTAGATATTTTAGTTGAAATGTGTGTTGTTTTTTTTAGACTCTTGAAAGTCTAATTCCCTGAGCATCAGAAAGACATTATTGTCTAGACTGTATCCTTTCCCCAAAAGTGATTACAACCAGGGAAGTGACTTTGGATAATAGAGTATCCACATACAGCAATTTTACTAGCACTGTCCCAGGCAGCTATTTTCAGACCATCTTGATATCAACCTAATTTCTCATGCTTGATATTCAAGTACCACTCAAGTGTGATACTTGTGTTCTGTATCCTAACCCCATCCCTAAAACACAGAGAATCTTGCAGCAGCTCATTAGGACTGTGGCACCCATTTGCACACCTATGACAACCTCTGCAAATGATATCTCACAAAGACAAGATGAGAGCTAAAGGTTCTGCTGGTATGGTTCTGGTCTTCAACATGTCACAAAGTTGCTGACATCTGCGCTTTGAATGTATATATCACTATTTTGAGAAGATAGTCTGACACCTCAATAAAAGCCCTTGGTTTTTTGCAGTTCTCATCTATTATAGGTCAGATGTTCTTGGAATGACTGTGGCAGTTGCTCAGCAAATCTGAAAATCAACATGGCACTTCACAAAGTTGATTTTGGAAATATTGTTTTAACTTCAAAAATTCAAATGGAACGGGATGTTAGGAGGAAGTTCTTCACAGTAAGGGTGGCAAGGCATTGGCACAGGTTGCCCAGGGAGGTTGTGGCTGCTCCCTCCTTGGATGTATTCAAGGCCAGGCTGGATGAGGTCTTGAGCGACCTGATCTAGTGGGAGGTGTCCCTGCCCATGGTGGGGGGTTGGAACTGGATGACTTTGAGGTCTCTTCCAACCTAGACCATTCTATGATTCTATGAAGGCAACGAAATCTTACTTAGAAAGATGGTTTTGCTAACCTCCCTTTTGGTCTACGTGGCTGGGGCTAGAATCAGCATGTGAGTGCATAAAGTTTTATTGATTCCCACTGGACTTACACATCAGCAAACAAACATGGCAACTTAAGTTAATAATTTCCTTAATTCCAGTCTCAATTGTTAAATCTCCAAACATGATTTGGAGCGTAAGATATTGCAAAATAAGATGTAAAAGTTTGCACTGGGTGTTGAGAAAAGTGAAGGCACCCTCATCTTGCTAAATATGCTGTTATTCTGAAATTGCTACGCCTCATTTTGTGTAACTAAAGATGTAGATAATATCGCTGAAAATCATGTCTCTGAGCAGCTCCGACTGTATGTAGAGTGGTCACCTACAAGACAAGGAATGAAGGACTGAAATGATCCTTCAATCTAGTTCCTTGCAGTTGGAGAGTTGTACCATGCTGTCACACATAAAAAGTCAAAGTACGTTGCAAAACTGTGTGTGTTGAAAGCTCATCTCCTACTTACTGCTTCAGCCAGGAAAGATGTTCTTTATTACAGCTGTGGTAAAAACATGAAAGCAAAGTCTGATGTAAATTGGGAAGCAGTTGCACTAGCTATCACTTACAAGACTGAAATGTCACATAATTTAGCATGGATTTTCTTTAACTTAAGATTCTCTAACAGGACCTCCTAATAGAAGTTTCTTTTCACTGGAAACTACTTGAAATCATCTGGCAGAGTCTAAAAGTGCACTGCCTTCCTAGGATCTGCTTGGACTCCCAGTGGTATTAGAATTCACTTTTACTTATGGAAGTTCCTAGTTCCACAGAGAAGAGATGCTTTAGTCTAGGTGGGTGTGTTCCACCTTAAAGTCAGGTTCATCACAGATGGAGGGAAAGAGATGAGCAGAGGGAGAAAAAGCACTACATAACTTTCAGTTGTCCTTTGGCTTGACAGTCTGGATCTGTTATGCAACTACAGTTTTCAAGAAAGAAGGACTATTGTGCAAAATAGTCCTGCACAATAGTTCTGGCATTTGACCTCAGAGTTCATATTTATTTTGCAATCAGACTCACTAGCACATTTCCATGGCCCAGGTGTATGATGGAATAATTAACACTGACCCAAAGCTTGACTGTGTTGAGGTACAGAGACAGGAGTAATATTTCAATTATCTTGACAAACTGGAAAGGCAGACAGAAAAAAAAAAAAAAGAGCAGTGTAAGACCTTAATTTTATCCAGACAAAATATAATGTAGTGGAAAATATCTAGATGTATAGTAAGTCTGCAAAACAGACTGAGCAGAAGAGGACTTAGTATCAAAATCACCCAGTTTTGGCACAGCATTTTCAAAGCAGACTTGAGAGAGGATGCTAAAAATGGCCAATTATCTTGAGATATTATCTGTGAAGAAAGGCTGCAAGACAAAGGGGTTTTTTTTGTCATTGAGAACTTGCAGTTCTGTGGCAGTGGGTAGACACAATGAAACCTTTAGATTTTTAAGAGGTTCTGTACTCATGATGGATAAGCTTAAATTTACATTTGAAAGACTCAAAACAGATATGAAGAGCAATCTGCCATGACATAACAATAAATCTTTGCTACAGATCACCTGAAAAGACCTTTTAAGGACAGGTTAGACAAACTGCTCTTTTCGATATAGAAAAAGGGGTAGAACAGATAGCCTATTTTTGCTCGAATTTTCTAGTATCTTGGACTTCAGCTCTTTGTAGTAGTTCAAGACACTGTCATCTGGCAGCTGGAACAAGGATGGCACCACCAGCTCCAAAATAGATGTCATCACGATGGTCCACTTCTCCATGTCTTATTTTCTTATTCTAATTTGAAGTTCAAACTCTAAAGTATGGACCTTTGAAAAAGGATGAATCTTACTGAACAGATTTCAAGAAGCCCAGCTTGATGTTTGTGGTAGAAGGTTCAAAATTATGCTCAAAATTCAGGGCATGTCCTTACATGTCCCAAACACACAAACATACTTTCTTCCCTCTCTCTCCCTCTTTCTCGGGCTGTAGCAAGGCAGGAAAGAATACAAAAGCCGTGGTGCCTGTCAGCCTAGATAACACCAGCACCTTCGGACTTGTTTTTGAACCTGCTTTGTGTTCTGATAAACAGTATTCAGGTTTTATCTGTGGGCAGCCGATGCTGAGCACGTGTATCTTCTATTTTTGGTATGAATGACCCAGGATTGGCTAATTGTGGTATTTTACCAATTACTAGTGGACCAACATTCTCGCGGAAAAATGCTTGAATTCAGATTTGCTGAACAGGTTGTTTGCTTGGTTTTTTGCTTGCTTGCTTCCACACCACAAGCAGCTGAAGGGCTTGCCTCTGCCCGCGAACAGAAGACTCCGGCGCTGCCCGTCTCCCGAACCAGGTCAGGTTTGGAACTTCTTGCCCCGCTCCGGGAAGCAGCTGTCCGCCTGAGCTCAGCCGAGCCGTGGACCGCTGCCGGCATCGGGTTACGACATCGGGGCCCGTTCCAGCCCCGTGCAAAAGCACCCTCCGGGCTGCCGCAGACCGTGAGCCTGGATCCTGCCTCACCCCGGTGGCTGGCCGATCCGGCAGCACCTTGTGAGCCACGGAAGGAGCCACCCCTGTGTCGAGGAGCTGCCTCGCCGTGGCCGTGGCCGCCGGAGACGACTCGCCCTCTTTACACTGCACAAGCCTCTGCGAAGTCTTCCTCTGCAGCACCCTCGCCGCCCTCACGTGGAGCAGCCTCCACGTGGTCGGAACTCTGTTTTGTGCAGCCACAAATTATTTTGGATTACAAATATTGAAATCTCAGGATACTGAGTGTGAGTAAATTGACTCTTTTCTCTGAAGTTCGTAAAGTTCGTGCTTGCCGTTTAACTTTCCTTTAAGGTTACCCCTAGAGGGCAAGCGACATACTGCACCGCAGGAATCTCTTTACAAACCGATTACTGTTCCTAAATTTTCTAATGCTGTTCAAATCGTTCTGATTGCGCGTGTATACATTCTGCAAAGCTAGCTTTTCCAACCGAGTAACCGAATCTGTGTGTATATTTGTTGTAAATAAGTTTGGGGAATTTAAAAATAGAAATAATAATTAATATTTTTGTTGGCCTCATAATATTTCGTATTTAGTAGCAATACTACCACAATGTTTTCAAGCTGCCTGATAATGCAGATATCTTAGAAGCTAATTTTGCCATTTTAATGTTTTACCTCTTCTGTCCTAAAAATATAATAAATATTCACTAATATTTTAGGCATCCAGGCGTTTATAACATTACTGGATAGCAGGGAAACTAAATCAGCAAAAAGAAAGTGTAGCCTCTGGGCTTGACCTTTGGTAAGAAAAACTAAAATGAGACTTTTTGTCACTGTAGTCAGCATGTTCAAATAGTGAAGCTTGGGATTACTACAGGAGATGAACAGTACAAAATGAAGAGATGATTTGAGAATTCTCCTAAAAGTAGATTAACTGAGGGATGTTCTAAAACTCAATACCTCTCCTCCACATTTCTATTCTACTGTCAGGTGAAATGACAGCACCGTTCGTGGTGAATATACAGAAAAATATTTTGGTGTCTTGCTCCTACTAGAAAAAAAGCATAGAATGAATTGAACATATCTAACTATAAATTTAAGATACTAGGTAAATACCGACTTGTAACTAGCCGGTGACTGATTAGTCACTCTTCAGATTCCTTTTACACTCAATTGCGGGCTATGTACTTGCAAACACTTTGTTTAACTAAACATATATGTTTGCTTTGGGATGATCCACATGCTGGGAATTGGCATTTTTCTTATCAACTACAAAAGGAGTTTACTGGGATGAACTCAGGAGGAGATACCTACAGTTGATCAGCTAAATCCAGCTACAGTGTACATCATTCCACTGAAAGAACTTGCTTCACTTCCATCTATTCTCAAGAACATGCAGAGAAAATTCTTTCATTTCAATATGCTCACGTTAAATGGCCTTTTTATTGACTTTTTTTTTTTTTTTTTCTATTGAGAAAATACATGAGATAACTGATTTGTCACCAAGGTTCTTGTGCTCAGGAGTCTGTGACCACAAATCGTTTTCTTGGACATGGTAGTCAAGCAGTCTTTTACCATAATGCATACTTTTCTATATGACAACAGACTCTTGGTGCACAGGCTTTTTATTTTTAGAGACATTTCTTTTCTCGCATCTAGGGAGCGTAATACTTCAGACATTGCATTAAGTTATGAGGGTACAAATACTGACAGGCAGGTGGCTGAATTTAGCTGGAAGAACAAAAAGGGTGCAGCACTTTATCTTGCCTGGAAAAGAAGATGACTCTGGGGAAGCAATTTTTTACCAAACACAGATTTTTCACCGTAGGCAGGAGTTACCTATGCTACCTTTGAAAACCCTCAGAAGCTACTGAAGCTTCAGCATTTTGACATTTTCTTGAAACATCATTCTGCATGCCTGTGATGATTTTTGTGATGACCTTTGAGGTATTGTAGTGCAGACTATTACTTACGCTGATTGCAGTATCTTTGTCACTCAAAGTCTTTAGACAGAAAGTGCAATTGATACAGTATTCATTTGTACAAGTTTCCCTGCTACTGGCATTCATCACACTTTGACAAAGTTGCCTCATTTGCCATATTACAGGTATGTTCATGCCATCAAAATGTTTTTTTTTTTACCTTTCTCTATGCTATCACTCATCACTTTATTCTCTTTATTGTCGTATCATTAACTGATAAGATTTTTTTCCCCCTCTGCACAGACAATGATAAAGCAGGCAAATAAATGCATGACTACTGTATTTCATTCAATGTACACATGAAAATGTGATTATCAAAGTGTTGCTGCAATCAAGAAAAGTTGGCCTGAACTGCAATGGAGTCAAAATATTACCCTCAGTAATGTGGTACAGATAGCTAAGCAGACTTTAAAATGTACATATGTCAAGAAAAGAAACTAATTAATGCCTCATTTTTTAACAAAGATATATCAATGTCCTCAGTTCGTAGTTATGCCACTTTTTACATGCTTCTATTAAAGCATTATTATAAGCCCATTAACAAAAAGGTTCTGTTTTTTCAAGAAAATATTTGCTACATAAGATATTGAATCCAAGTCTAAGCTCACTCAAGTTAGTCCACTGAGATTTCTTGGACACTATCATCTACCATTTATTTCCTTAAGATAACAGTATACACTGCTGTTATTAAGAACATACATTCGGATAGTAAAACAACTAGTGTATTATTAATTTTTGTGAACAAGTTCAGTTTGTGTTTCAAGTTGTCTTGAATCAGAAAAAAATGACAGATATCTCAACTGTCCCTTTCATATACTCTTAAGCTGTGTATAGTGTACTGTACTGACAAATATCACTTATTTTTAAAATCCTCTCAATAGCTCTCTTTGTGGATAAAAATAAAAATCACCAAAATTGTACATATTTATAACTAATATATAAATATTTTAAAATATTAATTAATATAAACATTTTGTAAAAAGTAAAAATCAAAGTACATTTTTCCCCCCACTCAAAATACACAAACACATACCAAGTCTTTTCTGTATCAGGTAGCATGTAAGGTCTGTAAGGAAGAAGATCCTCCTCTTTCAAGGGTGCAGGAGATTTCCCAATGTAAGTCTGCACAGGTATGGCATTAGCACACACATACCTAAGTTCCACTGATACTCTTTCACTTCAAAGTTCTACCCACGGTTTACTACCATCACTTCTTCATCAAGCTTACTGTACTTGTTGATTATTACTGACAGCAATGAGCACTGAAAATCTCAGATCAAGAATGTGTAGCCACAATGAAAATCTCTTCCTTCCCTAAAAAATGTTTTCACTTCCTGGGGGAAAAATCCAAAATTAAAATAAAATGCATGTGCTTTCCGTATACCTTCTAAATGGTCTGCCTCCAGTTTACAAAATATTATACTGTGGTTGCAATTAACTAAGCATTATATAAGAAAAGTGTGAAACATTTTTTTCCTTAGGCAGCATAAAATCATATAGTGTAAGTATAGACCTGTAATCTGAAGTCATACTTCAATTTGGGCAGAAAAAAGCACTGAGACCTTTTTTTGCCTCTGAATCTACCTTCATCTCCAGACCAGCCAAAGGAATGGAAGTTAAAGTAGGCTTTACTTTCAAAAGCATTTAAACTGATTTTTAAAATTTGATCTTACTACATTTCTTACAACTTTTTCTTTTAAAAAAATGCTTTTCTGTGTATATATGGGGAAATTCTGCTTACAAGATTTTATTTGGAAAAAAAGATGTAAGAGCGCAAAATCCAAAATTATAAATACCCTGGAAACCACATTGTCATGGGTAGGCAAGAGGTATTTGGTTATTAACTGAGCTAATTCACAACTATTTTGCTATTTCCTTGCCCATTCCACTGAGCTAGATTTATATGGAAACTTGATTCCAATCCCTTTTATTTTACTTCTGCTTCTTTCTTCCTTGTTTAAATGATTAAAAGGACCAGAAAGGAAAATGAGAAGTGATTCAAGGCTGGAATGTTAGTGCTGGTGGAAGTTGAGGAAGAGATGTGCAATGGAGAAATTAAGTGTGATACCCAGAGACAGACTTTCACTTGCTTTCATTTGTAAAGTCATAGAAGCATTACAGAGAACTGGAGCCATTATTTCTAGAACTGGATTGCTCCCATAACACTAATGGTACCTTGCTAATTAGAACCAGTCTGCAACAATAAACTGAGTAACAAAGACAAGGAAGACCCAAGTAAAGGTAAGAAAATTCAGTGTCTTACTCATATTTTGCAGCTTGGGAGCCAAATGATTAAATGACTGGTGCTTTCTTTTTATATCTAGAAAATACTGAAAATTGGAATAAGCAGTTCTCAAAACAGCTTTGCCTTGAATTCATTTTGCTCTTGAGGGCACAAAAATTTGACCTCAGTAAGTGTATTGCAAATATTCCTACTTCATTAAATCCAGATGAGAAAAGAGGAGTAGACATGATATAAAAAGTGGAAGAAGGCTAAGCAATTAGAGAAGCAATGATACAGATTACAACAAAAGGACAAGAGAAGAAGCTATGAAAATGCTGTGAAATGCATGAATTAGAAAAGGCGTATTAAGTTTTTATTTAATGTGCAAACACGTTTTAGGGAGAAAAACAGTGAGGATAATGAAATTGCATATTTTTGAGACTCTTGGACTAATTTTATGAATTCTTAAAAATCACCTGCAAAAAATCTGACTCTATAAATATCACAGTAACTGCCAAAAATGAAAAATGTGAGGTATATGATCAGGCATATAATAGGGAGAGATGAAGATTCAAAACAATATATCAATAGGAAATACTATTCAGGTTTTGTTTACTGACATTGAACACATACATGTATTTCTTTTAGGGATTGCCAAATCCAGTAGCCTGACAGAGCTGCTGCATGTCTAGCTCATAGCATGTGAGGTGGAGCACATATTCATAGAATCACAAAATCATAGAATGATCTGGGTTGGTAGTGACTTCCAAAGGTCAGATAGTCCAACCCCTTCAGCAGTAGCTATGTCCCAGGCCTCTTACCCTACTTCCTTGCTATCCAGGCTTAATCTTTGCTGGTGATCGCACACTGACATACACACTGGCATGCATTACACACACACTGTTCTGCCTCTGTCGTGATCAACCGTGGTCTGACTCCACTTGCTGCACTTAAACCTCCACACTGCACAGAGTCCTCCACCCAGGGAAGAAGCAATGGAGTTTAATGGGAGGACGAGATAGACAGCACTAACCAGGTACAAAGCAGCTGGACAACTGTACTGACTGTACCTCCATTGGAAGGCTATTAGCCTCTTTTAACCTCTTTTCCCTCTCTTTTCACATATGTTCTTTTCCAAATGACATTAAAATTCCTGTCCCCTGCTAAACATCCTAAAGTAAGTTTGTACAATCCCAAGATTTTTTTTCCCCAGCATCCCCTCATGAGTTCTGAACCCCCTAGACAGTAACACACCTTCAATCTGAAAGTGTTCTGGGGGAATATTCCCATCCCTAGCCTCATCTTGACACGTTTCTCAGCTGGCCCATGGTGCCCATAGCTATCTGATGACGGCCTTGGGAGTAGCTGGGCCAGGTACTCCTCTCTTAGTGAGATACTTGTCTGAGCACCTGAAGGCAGTGGCAAAGAGTTACTTCAAACATCCTTCATGTACTTTCTGTCAAGCCTTTTGTTATCTGGTGTACATGCCTTAGAACTGAATTATGGGACCTTGGAGGAAAATAAGTGAAGGGTACATAAAAGGAAACCAGTACTTCCAAGACATGAACATGGAAAATTAGACACATGGCTTCAATTTTAAAAGTATTTTATTGGAGTAGGGAAAATCATTCAAATATCCAAGCCTCCACATTCTCAGGCTGACATAAGGAGCCAGCAACAAGTCAAGGTCTCCATGCACATCATGCTTCCACCATGGACATAGACACAAGCTATTTCCTTCGCTACTCTGCATTTTTTTTCTGTGATATCTGATGTTTCACAGTTCTCCACTGAGAAATAGATTGTAATGACAGTGAAAAAGGAGTAGGGTAACGGTCACGAGGAGTGGTGTAATAGACAGTAGGCACAGTGTTGTTCACAGTATCGCAGTGTTCACTTGTTTTCCAAAGTGAATGAGCTTGGTGACCTTTAAATTTGTTCCTGCTGCTTCTGCAGTTTGTTTCTTACATGTTGCCATTGCATTTAAGCCACTGGCCCTAGTATAAGTTTAGCACAGCACAAGTCTGGAAGAGGCCATCATACATGCAGTGAGTAGCTTTGTTTAAATTTATGTTTTGCTTTCTCTGAGTTACAGTCTTGCCTGCTTTGATTGTTTTAGTATCTCTTCTTGTTGTGTTTTGTTATACAAGATGCCATATTTGAAAGAATTGTTTCTCATTAATCCCGACTACCATGCTGATTAGTATTGCCATAAATTCTCCTAGCAGAGACTGGGACACAGGGTTTGGTGCCACACAACTGAGCAGGCCAGCAAAAATGGTCTTAGAGGAAAAATGGAGGTGCACAGAATAAAAAATTCTCGATTAAGGAACAAGAAAGTGGTGAGGCCAAAACCCTTGGCCACTTATGCTCATTTCAGAGATCCAAGGTACATCTATGGGGTGGCCACTGCTGGCTGGGGTGGCACTCTAAGACCTGTATGCTTAACCTCAACACCTGATGATCCACTCTGGGTAAAGCAGTGCTTGCAATCTCTGAGTAAATCAAGGGTGACATCACATGCCTGTTTGCTTCCCTGATTTCTGAGTAGTGAGTTTGTGCTTGTTGACAGCTTTAAGAATGAAAAGCATTGCCTGCCTGTTCAGAGTTGTGGTTGTGTTACTGGTGAGCATCAAGGTGTGATCATACTGAACACATTGGGGAGCTTGTATTTTAAACAGCTAACCTCTTTGATTTTGTTGAGATCACTGTGGGACTGAGATTGACTTTAAAATAAAAGCATCTCTGCTTTTGGTAGAAAGGAACCTCTCCTTTTCTGGTAAAAAAAAAAAAAAAAAAAAAAAAAAAAATCTTCTATGTGCTCAT
>VWZI01004928.1:9584-32812 GCA_013396835.1 Psilopogon haemacephalus
TATATATATATATACATATATATATATATATATATATATAAAAAGTTCAAATCACAGGGTGTGGGGTTGTGGGGAAGACGGAGTCGGAGAGAGAGAGGGCTAGAGTCACTAAGAAACCAGAGGCAAAAGGAAGGGTGCAGGCACTGCCGCTGAGAGGAGATCGAGAGGCAGGGGGTGCACTTGACAACGAGCATGCAGAGATGGTAAGAAGTTTCCAGCAGCCTTTCGTTTTAATTCTAGCATTTTATTTGATTTGATTAATAAATTGTGCAGTAACACAAGCAGTCCTGATCGCTATTCGGTGTTTCAGCCTTCAAATAAACAAGCAACCGGGCAAGGCGTAAGGAGGCGGATAATAAATCAGCTCTGTGCTGCGTGGATTGGGAGGGGGGAAATTACTAAAAGGCTGTGCTGAACTTTCGAGTTTAAGGGTTGAAATGAGGTGGCCACATGCTTTTTACCGCCTGCCTCCTTCCATTAAAGAGTAAGACGTATATGCCTGTGGAGGGAAGGAGACTGAATGTGAACTGAGGTTGAATCGGACGTACGCTGGTCTGATCCTTTTTTGGACACCACCTTCTGCTCGGAAATAAGGTTTGCAAACCATGTAAAGGTAACCTTTGAGAGCGAGGGAAGGAGCTGTGTGTTTGCGTGTGAAGCAGCGCCTGAGGCAGGGAGACAGAAGTGCAAATCCACCTTTCCTCCGTAACTCGTTTTCTTTTTGTTGTGCATGTGCTTGCAGTTTGCACCTCTCCAATCAGCGGCTGTTACCACAACTTGGAGAGTTACGTGGTTGCCCTATCTGTAAAAAGGAGAAGGGAAGCCCCCCAAAACAACTTCGAGCCAAGTTTTTGCTGCTTATTTCATGCGCTGTGCAAATGCAGCTCTCCTTTACAGCAGGGGTTTTGTAACGCAAGGTTTTTTCTTTCACGACTTCTCAAAAAATTTAAAATAACACAGGACGTCATTTGACTGAGGTCTGCCTGAGTTGAGATGTGAGGATAGATTAAACAGCTGAGAAGAACAAGCACATTTAGAGGCATAACTAAACTTAAGATGCTTAATGATAACTGTTCAGAGTGGACTGACCTCAGTGATGAACAGTGATGAGCCTTTATTCAATGAAGTAGTATATTTGCAGTTGCTATTTGACTACTGCCTTGGAGTNTATACGTATATGTATTTGTGTGTATATGTGCACATGCACACACGTGCGTATATGTATGCATGTATATACATATATATATGGACACATGCATATATATATACATACATATGTATATACCGCACTCAAACTATTGATAGAATGTATATGTAAGAGAAAATTTGAGATGGTGGGCTTGAATTTTTTCTTCCTCTTCCTAACATGGTATGTCTTGTTGCAGTGATCAAAGCCACAATTGGACTGTAGGACATGCAACTGTCAAATGTAGGCAACAACAACAAAAAAATTTAAAAAGGGAAAAGCCAGTATGTGCCCAGGACTGTGGTTACAGTAACACTGACAGAAATTAAAGTGGTTTTGAAAGCAGCGTGCGATTTATGATGGTTTGCGTTTACCCTAGAGTCAAGCTGTTGTTAAATTGATTCACAAAAGACATCATGTAATAATCTGGTGTACCCAGGATTAAAATGGCAATGAGTGTCTTTTTGTGTGTGTGTTTGGACGGCAGTTAAAATGGTTTGAAGCTATTTTTACGTGAGAAATCAAAGCATATTACATAATTTTTTTTCTTAGCTTGTATGCTGACTGTAAATAGCTGTTGAAGTATTTTTTAGTGGTATTGGGGAAGTAGATTTCTACTTCATCTACACAGACAAATTTAAAAATGGGATGGTGTTTTTGCTGTAGTTTCAGAGTACACAGTTTAAATACTGTGTAGTATTTAACAAGCCTGATCAGCAGATTTGTATAAGAATGCCAAGTTCTTGTAGAAATATGTGGAAATTTCCTTGCCCATAAAAATTGCAGGATTTTTTTTATCTGAAATTGAGTATGGCATATGAGCTGTCTGATACACAGTTTTTCCATTTTAACCTGTCCAGCATTAATGAACTGTCTAGCTCTGTGTATGTTCTGCTTTTAATTTCTAAAGCACGAGAATTTTTAAATGGGCTCCCTAAGCATTTCAGGTGATCCATCTTTACCTGATCCAGATGCAGAAAAATCTAAATGTAAATTATAAACTAATTCATTATGAGCAAATTTTGAAACTCCATTTAAGACCCTGGGATTATGAAAGTGTGCTTTAAGCACAAATCTTGTACATAACAAAACCCCACTCCTTTGGTACATTATTTTGTGAATATACAAGACTGGCATTTTAGAGGGAAGAACTGAGCATGTATTTAATCACGTTACATTTTTATTATTGAGGTATTTGTGACAGACGTGTATATGATTACATTGAAGACAAAAGCGGAGGTGGCTATTGCTGTATTAAAATGTAAAGTGTTACATTTTGAATTTTCTAGTGAGTTTTTGAGTTCAGTGCTTTACATAACATTTTGTCCTAATCTTGCTTGCTGTCAGAGATGTTTCATGGTTGTGCAATTGCAGCAGTCAAGAATGCCAATTTGCATTCCAGGAGTGTCATTTGATTACTTTTATCTGCACAGCTTGAAGACCAGCCCAGACCTCTCATTTCATCTTGCCATGTCATGAGTCAGTACTGTGTCGTCTTTTCAAAAATCTGCCCGATTTAGACAAGAAAGAAAAGTACTTTCATGTTACAGCCGCAGTCCCCTGCTAACTTGTCGGCAGCAGCGTATGATTCACTTGGGCCCAAAAGTATGGTACAGAGACGAGGGTTAGGTGGTTCAATAAGCCCATGGACAGGTAGTGTGTGACGTCCCAAGAGAGGTTAAGTTAATGAAGAACAGGTCTGCTTAGTTCTTCACACTCTGACCTGGTGCTTTCCCCACAGTTTTCTCATTTGATCTTTCCCAGCAAATTGATCTTTTCTAGTACTTTTTTGCCTTCCAAGTTAGTCCTTGTGGGACTGAAATTAGCAGAGCAACTTAAGTTAGATAATACAGCTGTTCAGGAAAGAAGAAATTGGACACTAGCTCATAAAAGGGGGAGGGGAAAGTAAGCTATTCTTTCTGTTGTTACTCAAAATGCCTTTTTTTCCCCCTTTTATTTTAGAAAACTTCTACAATAGCCATATTAATTTGGAAGTTAATTTCTTCCCTATTTATTGTCTGTATGAGTAGTCCATCGCACAGTACATTAACAGTATGTCACTTAAATAAACATGCTTGCAGCATAAACTGCAGGTTTGATTTGGTATTTGTGAGTTGAACTTGCTTGTTAGAAATGATTTGCTAGTATGTAATGAGGCTTTTACAGTTGTCATAAGACATTTTAAATATCAATTGCACATGCCAGCTACATTATTTATAGCCTGCTAAATAACTGTAATTCCATAGTATCCAATACTGAAATGCAGTGGAGATTAAACAATAAAAGCCATTACAAGTGGTATGTGTAAATATTACGGTAGGTGAAAATACTGTCATCAAATTTCCACTAGCATTACTGTTTTTCTGAAAAACAAGTGTATATAAATAATTTTTTTTTTTTAACTAAGACACTACTTAAAATCTATGTTCTAAAATATCGCTACGGTATTACCTATTATATAGTGCAGTTATTAACTGGAAAGTGGAGGTGTGCATGTGTGTATTTCAATACACGTGACTAGGTTGTCAATACAAGATTTCAAACTAGAATTTGGTAGATAAAGTGTAAGTTAGAAATTATTTAGAAGGTCTTTAGTATGCTGCACAATAATAAGCAGTATTTAACTTTCTGTATTTCATAGCAGATGTTCTCACATATCCATGTCCTTTCAAGTTGTAAATTGGAAACACCGCTGAATGAAAACAAGAACACTTACTCTGAAAGGGAAATACTGCACTCACTCTCAGCGTTGCTTTTGAAAATGGGAGGGAACTGTAAGGGATCACTGGTCAGTTAAGCTCCTCTACAGAGCTAGAGGGAGCTTCATCACTTTATTAGATATGCTATAGGTAAGAAAAAGGAGAATATTCTGAGTAAGGGAGAGTTGATTGCTAACTTTCTTTTTTTTTCAGAGCCAGAGTCATAGAACTTAGACTTTGAGGTGGCTTTATTCTGTTCTAGCTACACATATATGTAAGTAGAATTGGCATCTGTCTGCAGATCTTGTCAATTTCAAGCAAAACAGAAGTTACCAACAGCAGAGTGATTACATTAAATCCAAGAAAAATACTGGATTTCATGCAAATCCAAAATTTATATTTTCCCCCTCAAAAATAGATTTTCCCAAAGATGGGAGTTTCTGTGAGTGTCCATTTTCATTTTGCATATTGCACACTGTCACTGGAATTCGAAGTCTCTTCTCCATTGAATATTGTCCAATGGAAGAATCCTGACTTTCAGTCTTAAGGTTTGCACAGGGCTTTTGATTAATTTTGTTTAATGTCTAGTATTAGTATGTATTGGGAAAAAATGTACATATCTGGAGATACAAGAAGTTTCTCCTAAATACAAACCAAATAGAGCATATCTGTCATTTTTAAAATGTGTGTCACTTCCTAATCTAGCCAGGAATTCATACTTATTTTAGATAAATAGCATGTAACACAGCTTTATGTGTTTAAATCTTTTATTCTTTGTAAATTACATCCCACCTGAATTCTGACATATTTGTTCTAAAACCACATTGGTCATAATTTCTATTAATAGTTACATGGCAGCTTTTACAAGCATTACTTTGGACAAACTTATTTACCATTTAAATAAATTATATAATCCAGTGAGATAAACAACCAGATTTGTCTCCTTTATCTCTTGCCCAGTAGCTCTTATTATGTGCCATGCTAGTAAAAGCATTCATTTGTTGATTATTAGAATCTTAGGCCACTCAGGAGTTCTGTTGTGATTTAATATGGTTGTTCAAAGAGGTTCTCTCATTTTAGACTCTTTCTATAGTACTCTCGCTACATGTTATAAATATGTATATTTTATACTCCAGATACATATGCAAATACTTTGTTTTTTCACTTATTCCAGGTAAAGCAGGGGTTTTGAGAGAGAATTCTTTTCATCTGCAGCATCTGCTTCAGTACTTCTCTCTTCAAATACTTTATGTAAAACCCCCACAAATTCAGATGATCAGATTTGTTTCTGATTTGTTAGAGAGTCCTCTCTGTTTCTTCTTCCTTTTTTTTTTTTTTTTAATGGAATTAAAATATTCTAGTATGTACTTAAATCAGCTTTTGGTACATAATTATAAAAAGTGAAGTTTTAAAAAACATGCTAAGCATTGAAGTTATTTTTAAATTAGGAAAACCGGAATGTCCGTAGTGCTGATTTGTAAAGAAATCAAAATACCATAAGCTAACCACTAAAAAAGGTTCTGAAGGCACCATAGTCTGGTGCACTGTCTGGAAGCTTAGCTGTGCTTTTGCAACATATTACAGTAGTTTATGTCTACAGGACTGCTGCATATAAAACTTAAGAAACTTGGTCTGTTAGAATTTTTCAGCCACGGGGAAAGTTTTAGCATGCAAAGAGTATTATGAATAGTTATCAGCTGTAAATGAAGTTGAGTGTATGTACAGAACCCATCATGCTGTCAGCTGGAATCACATTGGGTCAGTGTTGCAACTTCATTGTATTTGTCAAGTATATGTTATTATGGAGCTTCTCATTTGTGCTTTTAAACAATTTTTTTAACATTTAATGTAAAAATGTAACTGCAAACAAAAAAAAACATTTTTCCCTTTTTGTGACCTGACATTTGCCAAAGTGCCCCACGCTGAAATTTCTTTTCAGTATCTCTTTTTCTTCTAAAGCCAGACAAGTACCCAGACACAAAAGCCTCTGTGTATAGCAAGCTGTTTTAAATATTGTGACTCCACGATGTGCTGTCCTTTCTCTACTTGAGCCAAGGATCTCTGCTCAGTGTCTGTGGATTACCAAGTCCCTTCTTTATTGTACCTCTTGTCAGCTATTCCTATTCATTTAACCTTTCATTAGTGTCTGTGCAGCTTCACTGTCTGGAAAGGCAAGGAAAAACCTAAAGGCCTACTGTCACAGTTATTAGATTTCTCGGTTACATCCCGGCAACCATAAAGGAGTAAGAGTCAACACTATTGTCATGCTTGCTGCTGTCCTGGGGTGCAACTCTTCTGTGCATGTCAAGGACATGTGCCACATGTTGATAATGCATCCCAGGGATAAATGAACGACATGGGAGATAAACCAAGGCTGGCACTAATGAGCTTTTTAGGAGTTACTGCAAAGACAAACAGTTGTGAAGGAATTTTGCTTAAAATGCTGAAGAGGTGCATCAAGTGTTGTCAAGGCTTGCGTGTGAGGTACTTGTCAATCATGTTAGTTTAATTTAAGTACTATTTACAAGGGAAAAACTTTTCTATGACTAAGAAATATATTGCTCTTCCTTTTTAAGGCTGTCAAGATAAAGTGTACTTGAAGTAGTCCTCAATAGTATACTTTTTCTATTTACTTATTTTGATCAAACTCAGCAAATCTTCCAAATTACTTGAAAATAAATCTGCAAATGTAAATTACAGTGTATTTTACAATATTCCTGCTAGCCAAGCTTCAAATTCACTTCTGGTGTTGTAAAAACATTGACATAGCTTTGTTTGAGACATAAATTTGGCTGAGAATATCTTGGTGTTTCTTCCACATTTGCCACCCAAGAAGCTAAAATTGTTAGTTATGACACTGCTTTTTCATTCTGCTAAGGCATGTCTTCCACTTAGTCTAGTGCAATATTAAATGCATTTTTGCTTTTAAAGTTTCTGTGAAGCCTGTCTTACCTACCCTGTAAACGAAATCAAACTGCACTCTGAGCATTCAGTTTTAACCATAGTAAAAAATATATGCTTATTTCTGACCTCTTTATAGTTGACCTTAATTAATGCATAATAATTACTTTTTTGTTAGTAAAGTTGCAACCATATATATACCTTCATATGCCTTTTGCAAAGATACTTTGCTCAAAACAAAATTAGAGCTGTATATTTTATGTATATAATACATACAAAGTATATATGCATTGTATATAAGAGGTGCTATTAAGTTACAATTTAATTGCTTCTCTTTTTTCTTTGTAAGGCATAAGAGTCTAATGCTGGTCCTATTGATAGCAAGGTTGAAAGGCGGGTAAAGACACTGAAATCAGTGAACTTATGTGTAACTGCTGAATAAAATCTAGTCACCACTTTGCCACATTCTGTATAATACATTTTGAGAATTTTAAGGATGATAAATCAAGCGGGCCACATAAAAATTCTTAAGACTTAACTTGTTTCAGGTGCACTGTTTAGATTGACATCTTCAAAGAGTGTGAAGAAGTCATTCACTAACTGGAAAACTGGAGTTTTTAGTTTTTCTTTAAATTCCTGATTTTTTAAAAAGTAAGTGTGGCTGCACCTTTTGAGTTCAAAATGCTGAAGGCAAAGCGACCAACAGTATAGTAGCTGATTGTAAGAACAAGTGCCTCCCAAGAAAATTGTGTCTGAGAGAAATTTTAACAGAGTTAAAATTTTTATTTTTTATTACTCAAACACTTGAAACATTTGATATGCTGATACTGAATTCCATTTTCCTCAGATTAAAAGAGAAGCTCTTCTATTTTGTAATTTGAATTATACAAATATTTAAATTGAACAAAATCCTCAGACATGAGCTGGAACAAATGTAGTAGTGCCTACTTAGTTTGAAACATCCTTTCATTACTAGACTAGATATTAGCTTTGATGAATCTAAAACTTACTACATGGTTTCCAAATAAAAGATGAAAGGGCCAGTTAGGAATCAAATAAATTTTTGTGTTGAAATATAGCATTTGACATTTAGAAAGATGTGCTCAGCATGATGAACTACTTCTCTTTACTGCAACTAGCCTGGTGATTTTCGCAATAAAACTATATAGAAATTGAATTGAGATGTAGTAAATACAAGGTAAATTAAGATGGAAGTCCCATTTAGTGCCATTTTTTAAACTAAGGGAATTACTTCCCTGAAAGGGCTTTTCCCCTTTTATTGTTTGTATATGCCAATTATAATTTCTAAGTAATTACTTTTGTAGGTGTTTTTATAGACTCTTACTGGTCAAACTCCTTCAGTTTTGTTGTGGCAGTGTGTCAGTTTGATTAAAGAAAGATTTTGTTACTCATACCACTATGAAGTTGCCATTATATTCCCAGTACTAACCAAGTGGACAAATATAGCCAATCAGTATGTTTGAACGCTTACTATGTACAGTCATAGACTGCAATACAGTGTTTTTATACTAATCTGATGGCAGTTATGTTTCCAAAAGCCTACTTTGCAAAATTGCATTCTGTACAGAATCCTAGAAAGCATCATAAAAAGTGGTTTATTATTCTGCTGAAGATGCTCAGAATTAGTAAAAATCAGATTAAATATAGTGAAAATGTACAACTTTCTTATGTGCTAGGTATCACCATATTTCAGTTGCAAGTATATTTTGAGTTGGCTTTTGAAGATGCCTTGTTTCTGATGTCCCATGTAGTGTGAGTGATCAAAATAAATGTAGCTACAGGCCAGCTGCTGAAGTGATTATGTAAGCAAGTTAAAAGGCTGAGGAATTTATGTTCTTTAGTACACAAACTGGCGTTATGATTTTCTCTGCACTTTGGTACAAATATAAAAAAGCAATGTGTGAAATTGCATGTATTATATAACTAAGGACCTCTAAGGGAATTTAAGTCTAAACTGATAGAATTCATGTGATAAGACAGCAAGAGAGTTAAAAAGGAACAGGAAGCCATAGGAGATCAGTGATGTGTGATTTATAGGTTTCCACTCCTTTACTTAAACTGTGTCTTTTTTAACTTTTGCCTTTGGAATGTAAGTTACAGTCTTGTCTGTTTCCTCTTATCTACACATAACTTGTAGTACTTTGCATATCAGAGGTGAATCTCATCTATCAGCTGGTATATTTAAATGATTTATGGTATCAAATGATTATTCCATAAGCAAGAAGTTCTTTAGTTGCTGACTGTACACTCAAAGAGGTTGCTTTTTGGAACGCTGTTGACAGTATGAGGGAACCAATAACACATGTGAGCTTCATTCTTCATGATTTGGGTTGGGGATCAGAGGCAAGCAGATCTGTGCATATTTCCTGCACATTGATAGCTTTTATGAATACTAGAAGACTTATGATTTTTAGTAAGAGGAAAGAGCCTTTGTAATGTTGGTGATGGTGGGGAAGAAGGTCAGTGAGGCTGATGGCATGATGCTGAAAGAGCTTGAACAGGCTTGTATCTCTAGTCACCATAGCAGCAGAGTCTTGCTGCTCCTACTTTGCACACTTTTCCTGTCTTCCATGTCACTTTCGTGTGGAATTTTATAGCCCATTTCCTGTTAAATAGTTCATAGGTGTTGGCAATATGGTGGGATGAGTTCTGTATAGTGTGTGAGTTCCGTGCAGCATTTGGAAGTCACTGAGCTATGTAGACAATTTGTGAGCATTTTAGATAAATCTGTGGAACATACAAGCAATTAATGTCTTCCTACTGTCAAACACTGAGGGGTCAAAAAAAATCACCCTTTTTAAGCAGTTGTTGGCAAATCTGTGAAGAGTCTTGACCACAGTAGACTGAACAGTTAAAGGAGAGAAGCTCACTGAATGGCAAAATCAAGAGACCTGTTTGTGTCTTTGCCTTTACAGATTTACATCTGAAGGACATGACATGTTATTCACCTTAAGATTTCAGGTTTAAACATAATTTGATTTAGGGATTGTTTTGCTTTTGAGCTGCTAAGTTCATAACAAAGCAACACAAATTTATACATGTAACAAGCAAAACATGCATGTTCCTTTTATTTTACATACAGCAAAAATTACTTTCATTTAATATAAACAAAATATATTGGGAGTGTGTGGAAACTGAAGTTGTAGAATAAGAAGAAACTTAGAGAATTTCTGCTGTAGCTTTCCTCTGTGAGTGGGAGTATTATATATGCATGTGTATGTGCTATATACATACAGTGTGTGTCTTTATAAATGCATTAATGTACAAATGTTATATACACATACATATATATACCCACATACATAGTACACATACAATGCATACATACATGCATACATATAAATGCCTCTGTGTGTGGTTTTGGTTCTTAAGGAAGACATAGATCAATCCTAAGAGGTGTCTGTGAAAATTATTGCACTGCTGCAAGGGAAACCAAATATTGTTCCTTCTCTTAAGCTTAGGAGAACATTTTAGAAAACACTGGTTTCTGCTTGGAGTTTGGAGTTCTGTATTTCTTATTTTCTTTTTGTTTGACTTCAACTTTCTTACCTGGTCTATATATTACATACAGTGCACTGTGTCTCCTTTGAGAAATGTATTGTTATCTTATTCTGTGATTTGAGTATGTTCCCACAGGCGTTACTTAAACCAAAGCAGGTATTGTGAACCTGTGTCTCATAAAATATATTACAGTAATGGTAACGAGGCTTGCTAACAACTAGGCCTCAAATAGCTCTCTAATTCTGGGAACTAAAGATGACCATGCCAGCTCTTGTGGATATTTTCTCTGAAAAAAACAGTGTAGCATTAGATCTGTTGAAGAATCCCTGCATTTTTCTCCTAAATTAAGGATCTCCTTCAAGAAGATGGATGACTTCCATTTAGTATTACAATAGTGTTTGAAAGGGACAACACTGTGTCTTTTGTCATACATTACAGAAGAAGAATGACCAAAAATGGCCTGCTGTGGCTTGCAAAACAGCATCTTTAATGTATTTATCTTGGGTTCTATTGCTGTTATAAAATACACTGAAGTATGCGATAATTATATTATCATGGGAATTTTCTCACAATATACAGGCGTAGTTAATTATTGTTATGTTGTAGGAAGTAGTTCTGTATTTTGCATAAAAAATATTCAGGACTCTAAAGATTTTGGGAAGCTGCTGTTCGTAGTAAGACAGTCTTGTGAAAATGTTTATAACTGAGGCTTCTTACAAAATAATGGGAGATACCAGATGTTGTCAAAATGCAGTGCCACGATGGGAAAATGCATAGAAAAGTTCATTAATTATTTAAAACTTAATGGAAGTTCAGCTGAAATTAAGTCCTGTTACTTAGCAGGTAACTCATTCATAGAGTTGCAGTGTTGCAAGTCACTGAGATAGGCTTGCAGCATTTCTGACTCCTGTGAACAGTCACAGGTGCTGTTTAACTTAGATTCAGGCAAGTTAGAAGTTGGAGTATTTGAAGCATTGGTTCGTTGGAAATCAGGGTTGGAAGAGACCACAAGGATCACCTAGTTACAACACCCCTGCCATGAGCAGGGTCAACCTACCCTAGATCAGGCTGCCCAGAGCCCCATCTAGCCTGGCCTTAAACACCTCCAGGGATGTGGCCCCAACCACCTCCCTTGGCAACCCATTCCAGGCTCTCACCACTCTCATGGTGAAGAACTTCCTCCTCACTTCCACTTTGAATCTCCCCACCTCNTCCAGACTGAATCTCCCCACCTCCAGCTTTGCTCCATTCCCCCTAGTCCTGTCACTACCTGATAGCCTAAAAAGTCCCTCCTCAGCTTTTCTGTAGGCCTCTTTCAGATACTGGAAGGCCACAGTAAGGTCGCTATGGAGCCTCCTCTTCTCCAGACTGAACAGCCCCAGCTCTTTCATTCTGTCCTCATAAGAGAGGTGCCCCAGCCCTTTGATCATCTTTGTGGCCCTTCTCTGGACATGTTCTAGCATGTCCACATCCCTCTTGTAATAGGGGCTCCAAAACTGGACACAGTACTCCAGGTGGGATCTCACCAGAGTGGAGTAGAGGGAGAGAATCACCTCCTTCAACCTGCTGGCCACACATCTCCTGATGCAGCCCAAGATCTGGCTGGCCTGGCCCTATCTAGTCAACTAGACCATGGCATTAAATGCCTCATCCAGTCTTTACATTAACATCTCCAGGGATGGTGACTCCACCACCTCCCAGATTCATGTATTCTGTAATGTTCTCAAAATAGAAATATGTTTTAAGTAGAATAAAATCTATGAATTCATAGAATAATAGAATACCGGGCTGGAAGGGACCTCAGGGATCGTCTGGTACCACATTTCTTGACACAAACTTTTCTTGATACAGGGCACATGTAGAACTCTTCATGATTATGTGTTGTTCTGAGATGGTTTGTAAGTCTGGAGTGCAGTCTGTAGTAGTGTCTTCATATTTTTTCATACTAGCTTTACACTGTTATATATTTACAGTACTTGAAATGCACCAGTGCCTCTTGCATGCAGGATCAATGCCTACAAAAGTATACAGGATGAAGTCTTTCCTTCCCTGGGTGAATTTAGCTTTCTTCAAGTATTGTGTTTATGAGACTGAAAGAAATAGAGATGTGATTCCTGAGGCAGGCACAACTTAGGCTAATAAAGGTTGATGTTTTTGAGCCGTATTCATATGTATCACAGAGTGCCAGGTCAGAAGGGATGCCGAGGTGACAGTATGGTTTAAATGAGATGGCTCAGCACCCTGTCAAGCTGAATCTTAAAATTGACCTATATGGGGGGAAGTCCACTGCTTCCCTTGGGAGGTTATTCTAATGTTTAACTGTTCTCATTGTGAAAAATCTTCTCCTAATGTCGAATTGGAGTAGCACCAGGTTTACATTTTACCTGTTGTCCCTTGTCTTTTCCACATGTCTCTTTGGAAAAAGAAAGTCTCCATCATCCTGGTAGCCACCCTTACGTACTGGTAGGTGGTAATAAGGTCTTCCCTAATCCTCTCTTCTCAGGACTGAACAAGATGCCTGTCCGCATCTCTTTTGTACAGTGGGCACCGAAACTGCATGCGGTCCTCCAGGTATTGTCTGAGAAGCGCTGAATAGAGTGAGACGATGACTTACTATTATTATCTCTACTGGTAATGCTGTTGTTGCTGCAACCCAGCATTCTGTTGGCTATCTTTGCTGCTGCAAAGATGCAGTCAACTTTGTTTCTTTCTTCCCCAGGATTAGGTTATTTTTCTTCCCACTATGTTCATGAACTGAACTAATGATGAATGTAACCTGCTCTGCTACTATGCAGGTTGTTAAGGAGACTGCTTCACAGTGGTGGTAGTGCTGCTAAAGATATAAATGGATTAATCATCAGCGTTAACTCTTACCACAGCTTTAATCAACAAATATACTTCATTCAGCCTGAGATGGACTAAGCATTTGGTGCTGTGTTTTCTTCATGGGAAGCCTTGTCTTTGCAAATTCTATTTTTCACTCACACATAGTGTGTGACATCACAATCACACTCCTTGCAAGTATTTGGCAAGGACCGTGGCTTTAGTTAAATATCTGAAGGAAGAAAAAGAGAGTTACTGTCAGGTTTTGTCTAGATGGCACATGGTATATACTGACAGAGGAAACATATCTGCCAACAGTGCTACATCATCTCTAAGCTGAAGGAGATAGCACTACTATACTAATTTTGGAATGATAATATGCATTTTTTTGTTTTAATATGAAATTAAAGGAATTGGTGATACTAACTTTTGTAAGATAAGTACCTGGTTTGGTTTTGTATTGAGAATATGCAAACTGTTTTCTAAACATTTGAAAACTAAAAAAAAGAGAAATGCTGTGTCTTATGCAATATTAGCTTCGTGAATTTCAGTCTGAAAACTTCTATTTTATGACTACTTTAACTGAAGATATACTTTACAAAATAGCTGTCCCACAAGTTTATATACTTGTAATTTCACTTACAGCGACAGGTTCACTGTTTCCTGTTACAGAAAACTCTGATAATGGGACTTCCCGTTGAAAAAAAGTACAGTTCTTTGTAGGTAATATGGCACAACAAGGAGATCCTTGCAAACTTCTGAGAAAGCTTACATAATCTAGCTGAAGTCCAGTTCTTTCTGTAGAATGAAAGAAGACATCCTTAAGGTTAATATTTATGGTCATACCCATTATGTTTCATTTGGTATCTTGTTGGTTTCCTAAATGAAGATGTTTAGAAAATACATACCTAACTGAACTGCTTAGAGTTCACTTACAAATTTATTCCTGAAGGCCCTTCCAGGGGCTATCAGTTAAGGCATGTTGATGATATGTATTTGACACTAATGTTCTGGGTTTTTTTCTAATGCCAACATAAGTATTACTTGTATAATCTTTGCCTAATTTATTTTAGAATTGATAGAATTTGGTGTTTCATCCCAGATTTAAGATCTTTTGCCCAGAGTCATTAAAGAAATCTTCTTTGATTTATATAAATGTTTTGTCATAATGTAGTCTTTAGAGAAGAATTACACCCTTTCACTAAAAGAAAAGAAACTATTCAAAGGATTGCGTTTCTTTTCTTAATTTGTAATATAGCCCATTTTGGTGCTGCAGGGCAGTATTTTTTTCTCTCTAGCTAATGAAGGATGTTTCAGCTGAATATGCTCATACATTTAAAAATCATTTGGTGTGAGAACTTTATAAGTTGAAGGGTGGGTTTTTTTGGTAATTTTTTCTTCCTATAATACTGTATACACTGCCTTTGAGCTTTGAATTTAAGTCCTGTCATATACTGCCAAAAACTTTGTTCAGAGCTCTGCCTGTGTTGAAACATGTATGCCTGTCCTCGTGTCATAACTAATTATACACCTTGTATGCTTACTTCTAGTAATTGAAAAGTAGACCTACCGCAGAATAAGTTTTAGTATTAGATTGTATCTTGGGGACATGTTACAGAAATCAAGTTTCTACCAAGCAGCAACTTGAATTTGTAAACAGATATTACTATTTTAAGTGCATCATCTCCTGACTTTCTCAACACCTGTGTATGTTTGTTTTAAACTTGCGGAGAATGTATTTCTGAACTGTACCTTTGCCTGCACATTAATTATAGCCTACTTCTCTTCAACTACTGTATTCTGAAGTGTATGTTATCTCCAGCTGAAACAAAGGCCTCTTGTTGCCATACTACCTTTCTGCAGATTTTTTCTGATGATTCCCGCAAAATGTTTGTGCTGTACAGTACTTTGCTAAGTTCTGCAGTGCTGTTTTCAATTCCTTACTTTGACAAAAGGGGGAAAAAAAGGAAAGAGGGAGAGAGAGACTGGCATTTTGATCAAGAAAAAAACCTCACCAACCCACCCAAGAAACCCAAAACTGCAACCATAGAAGAGTTACAAGGAAAAGTATTTCTCTGTGTTTTCCTTTGCAGCATCCTTTGCTTGTGTGTTTTGAGTGTGTATATACACTTGTATGCCTGTGTATCTAGAAATTTCCCTGGGTACAAGCATAAAGAGAGAAAAAGCTTTGTGGTTATGAGTGTAGTTTTACTTTGCGTGCTGACAGCCAGGCTAGCAAACAATGACTTATACGTACCAGCATGTACAAAATATGTGCTCCTTGTCCATGCCTGTTGAATGAACACTTTACCAGTCTTAAATCTCAGAGCTTCACGTCTTGTTGCAATTAAAGTCTTAGGACAGAACATTTAATGCTAACGATAGATTACTGTATTGTCAGGATGTGTTCTGATGTTGGTCTTTGTTGAATTACAAGACAGCATTTCTATAGGAGTTGCATGAATACTTGCTACTGTATATTACAAACTGTCACTTTCATAGAATGTGTGTCATTGTTTTACTAAAACTACAACAGCAGTGCTTGGATTTCTCCTAAGGGCATATATATATATTTTTTTTAGATAAAATATAAAAATAAATCAGTTATAATGATAGAAGGTTTACTGGGACACATTTCTTTTTGTTTGACGAGGAAGTAGGTGCTTATCTCATGCAAAACTTAAGTTTTTGTCTGTTTGTTGGTTGTTGGGTTTGGTTTGTTTTTTTTTTTTCCCAATGTAGCATTTCATAGATGACTTACTGATTATGTCAGTTTCTGCTGTATATATTGGTTTCTATGTTCAGAAAGCAGCATGATTTTGTGAAATGAGTTTGTAATCTTGTGGAATCGTAAAATTAATGTGTATTTTGAAACTTATTTTGAAAGTGTTGGAAACAAAACACATTTTTTAAGCAGTTACAGTGTCTTGCCAGGCAATTTCATCCTTCACTTTCCTCTCCACTATAGTAATTTCTTAGAAGATTCAGAGGAGGAGAGCACTGGGTCAGTTTGACCAGGGAAAGTATAATGCTGTCCCACATTCCAGTTTTATAGGATTTCACAAGTGAGTTAATATTGCTTGCTAAGAAAGGTCAGTGTGCTGTGTGTAAGATCTTTTACCTTTTTAAAATTCAGTTTCATTTTTTTCCAGAGATCTAGTATTCAGAATTCTTTAGAAAAAGATGATTATTTACCAATAAAAAAGAGCACACTTTATGTAGAGCACTTTTAAAAAACACTTACCTTGTTTGAACTTAAATAATTTTATTCTCTTTTGTTTTTTACAACTCCACTTGTGCATGAATTTGAAACACTTAACACGAAGCTAAGCCAGCTGCTATTCCAGTGATGTCAAAATTTGAGATACAAGCATATCTTAACCATCAGAGAAGTCAGGAGGCTGTGTATATTCCTATACCAATGTCTGTGGAGTTGGTCTTCCATATCTGTTGTTCATTCTTCTCCTCTTTGATACCTTCCCCTCCCCCTTTTACTTTCCTCCCCCCTTTTTTAAAATCCATTTGATATAAAGGAGGAAGACAGTTTTGTCCCTATCCTTCAGTCACTTTGAATGTGACTGGTTTAGCCTTTTTTTTTTTTTTAGCCAGAGGATGTATTTATGATCTCTGCTTCTCTCTAAGCTTCTGATTTTGAAGTTTATCTTTGTTCTGGAAATGTTATCTCAAGGTTTCCAGAAAAGCAGCCAAGAGAAACTGACATTAGTTTTCACTTCTGATAAGAAAAATCTTACTTTTTTTAGTCAATCAAAATGAAACTAAAAGCAATGTCAGAGGACCATGGACCATCAGTCCAGAGGTTTAGATAGATTCTGCATTGGTTCCATTTGTTCTGTATTTGAGAGGCTTGTCATGCCACATGCACTAAAATGGAAGTACAAGCTCCAGATTTCTTAAAAAGTTAATGAACCTTACCTGAAAATTATTCCTGCTTGCTCACAAATCTGAAAGAGGTTTTCAAGTCCTGGTAATTAGTGTATATCAAAATTTCTCTACAGAGAACAAACTTTATCATTCCAGAAAAGGAGGATGAAACGGTATTGACTAAGTGTTATTTGACAGTAACAGAAACCATTGTATCTAAACTTATTGCTAGTTGACAGGAACATGAAATGATAAAACTATGTAATTAGACAAATGCTGCCTGGAAGAAAAATTACTTTTCTTCTATGTAAAAAACATGTGGCAGTAGAAGAACATATGGCCTGGTGGTATTCTCTGCAACATGTAGCTAAACATGATACCAGATTTATTTTGTTACTGTTCGTGTGGTAGACCTTACTATTATTATGTTACTGAAATGTTTTGATTATAAATCTGAGGAGTTGATAATTATTGTGGTAAAAAATACAGGTGTTCCTTCTTTTAGCTACTGCAGTGATAATTTGTAAGCTGTGCAGTGATTTTAATTTCTTCTACAGTACCTTTTCTTAGAGAAGAGACAGGATCTTCTTATGAAAAAAGAATTAATTTTAATTTGCACATATATGGCTTGGTTTTGAACTAAGTATGTGTAAACATTGCAGACATGGTTTCAGCTAGGAGAAATAGGATTGACTTTTGAGCTGCGGCTGTATTCTTTGTCTTAATTCTAGAGTTATGATTTTAGAAGAACCAAAGGAGGCTTTACAGCACTCGTCTTTTGAATACATTACATCCAGAAAAAGAGTGGTGTGCTTTACTGGTAGTTATTCAGTCTGCTGCTGGTTTATCTCTGTCATCCATTGTCTCAATTTTAAGCTTCCTAACAACTTTCGGTACATACAGAGAAAACTTACTCCTGTGTGTCAGCATCCTTTTTAAATATAACGTGGTGTTTTAAATTTTCTTCCCCTAATTAATTCATTTTTTAAATTTAACATGTCAATATTTTATTGCACATACCAAAAAAAAAAATTCTGTTATTGTATACTTACTCTTCAGAAATACCAGAACATATATTATTTGCATCTAATGTACACAGAAAAAATGGATGGAAAAACTCAAAGACCTGTGTGTATGGCAGTGCTGTTGTCTTTTGCTAGTATGCAGTGTATTACTGAGTTACATCTCTTGGGAAAACAGAAAGCATTTTTAAGCTCCACATACTTGAATTACTTTTGTTGTGCAAAAAACTCTAAAAACAAAATGCCATCAAACCAGACCCCCAGCATCTGGTTTTCATCTGCTCTGATTGTATGAAGAGGAAACAATCCCATGTAGATGAAGAGTTGTATTCACCATGAGTCTCTAATGTGTTTGCAAGGGTTTGAGAGAACCACTGTCAGAACTAAGAAGAACACTTGTCTGACACAGTTACTGAATGTAACTTTTAAAAAAAATTGTTTTCTAATGTCACATTCATATTTCCCTCATTTCTCAAGAGCCCTGTTGAAGCTAGAAATACAGAGGATTTTACAGTCATACACAGGGAGTTCATGCTTTCACCAGTACCTTTGGTAGTCTGTCAAGGGATGAGTGTGGGTCTGATCCTCTCAATTAATACGTGTTCCCCTTTCACATTCCCACAAGTGCCTGCCAGACTTGTCATACAGTAACAAAACTTTGGTTGTGAACAGGCTCAGAAACATGATTTCGGCTGCGTGAACTGGAAAGGAATGATTCCAGAAATATGATGAATGGTAGGATGAAGCCCTTATCCAGTGCAAAATTAAGTCCATGACTAATTTGGAGATAACAAAACATCTGTTTTTGTGAGTGATCTGAAGATCTGCAGAGGACTACAGTGCGTCTTGTTCATATTTAGTATTTTGCAGTGCTTGAACTCTAACTGTGTCTCCTCTGATAAATGATGAGCTGTGAGAGAGAGATAGGCAAATTTCAGGTGTCTGTAAGCAGTGGACAATAGGAACGAACCAAGTTAGTGACATGGAACATCTAAGGAATTAATTTAAAATTAAAAACTGCTACCCTAAAGGCCTGGTACTTGTATTAGTGAGAAACGAACCTCAGAAAATTTAACGGGTGCAGGCAGGAGCGAGTGTCTTCACTAGTTTGAGCAGCAGTCCAACTTAAGTAATGCAACGTCTCTTAATACTGCCCTTAAATCATTGCAAAATACTGAAAAATACAATATTGTGGCAGTATTTCTCTCCCTCTCTTCCACAGAGGTTTGTATCTGTCCTTAGAACTTTGCCAGGGTATACTCTCTGTATGAGGTACATTCTTACAACTTGCATATGCTTCTTGTATTTTATAATCCTGTGTTCTCAGTAATGCCTGATCTGGTCATGTTGGGTTTTTCTCAGAATATGTCAGTTAGATTAATATTACTGTTCGAATTGAATTGCATGTGGAGAAAGGTAGAACTTCAAGCACACAGATTTATAAGATGGTTGGTCCTGTTGTTTTTGTTGTAAGAATGCAGGCTTCTAGCAGCTAAGGCTGTGGTTTCTCTACGTGAAATTGTTTAATTCATGAGATGGAATCTTAGGAGTGTTTGTGTTCTCTTAAGATCCTCTGCAAGCTTGACTAGTTTCAAACTCTCACTTAAAATAGGTAATTTATTTGAAACATAATTTTTCTTAGGCCACTCTAAGAGAGTCAGTTAGTCTTTATGATGGTTGTGAATAGTGAATGTGTGAGTCCCAAAACTGGACAGACAAAAAATAAGTTGGTTGTCCATAGATTGTCTGTATGAAGCAACTGTGTTCTATGCATTATCTCAAAACTACCTTTAGTTAGATGACAATGCTCACAAAGTTAAATTCTTAAACTCTGATTTCATGAAAAAGATGGCAGGTTTTGTATTACGAAAACATATTCCAGAGAAGGGTGATGAGGATGATCAGAAGGCTGGAGCATCTTTCATATGAGGACTGTTCAGTTTGGAGAAGAGAAGGGTTTGAAGAGACCTTAATGTGGCCTTCCTATATCTGAAGAGGGCTAGCAAGACCACTGGTGAGGGACTTTTTAGGGTGTCAGGCAGTGTTAGGTTTAGGGGAATGGATCCAAGCTAGAGGAGAATAGATTTAGAACAGATGTTAGAGAGACGTTCTTCACATAAGGGTGGTAAGACACTGTAGCAGGTTGCCCAAGAAGGTGGTGGAAGCCCTATCCTGGATGTTTTTAAGGCCAGGCTGGATGTGGTTCTGGGCAACCTGACCTAGTGGAAAGTGTCACTGCCCATGGCAGGGGCGGTTGGAATTAGATGATCCTTGAGGTCCCTTCCAGCTCTGAAGGTTCTATGATTCTGTGGTTTAGGTGTAACGTAAGCCAGTTAAGAGTCTGACACTGGGTCTTATGAATACTCAGAAGCATTTTTTTGTGTGTGTGTGAATCTTACTTCACTAAGTGAAAGACTTCTCCATTTCTTGTTATTGGTAAAAATGATTACAAATAATGACTGAGCTTGATGTTGAGAAATTCTTAGTCAAAGCAATGCAACCTAGATAGATGTGTTCTGCGAATGTTTCATGAAGGACTAAGTAACCCAACTGCAAAATGATACCTTGCACTTCTCTTGTTCTACATTCAGTCCATGAGATGGTATTTATGTATTTGTCAGTTTGATGAGTTAACATTTGCTAAGGGCAAAATTCCCACCCAGTCACTCACTTACTTCTTCACTCCTGCCTCTTCTGCTCCCCTCAAGCAGTGCAGGAATATTTTTGGAATGGGATGTTTATGGTCAGTCCATAACAGCTTCTGTCTGCCAGTCACACATTTTTCCTTCTCCAACGTGATCCTTCCCTGGGCTGAAGACCTTTAGGAAAATTCTGCTCCAGTCTAGACTCTCCATGGTTCACAGTTTCTTCAAGGAACATCCACTTGCTACAGTTTGGTGTCCTCCACAGGCTGCAGTGTTCACGTCTTCCATCAGGGTCCTCTGCCATGGCTACAGTGCCTCTGGTACCTCAGGCACCTCCTCCACCTTCTCTGACTTTAGTGTTTGTGCTGATTTTTTTGTGTTCTCCCTCACTCTGTCTCTCTCTATTAAATGTGTTTTACCCTTTCTTAAGTATGATTTCCTTGAGTCAGCTCCATTTTAGTTGTGGGGCTCAGCTATGTCCTGCAGTGTGCCATTGGATCCTACTATGTCCAGCAAGGGGCAGCCTCTGGCCTGTTCATGCAGAGGTAGCCCCTGCAGCTCTCCTGTTGCTAACATCTTGACACCTTTATGAGCGTAGTTGAATAGGATACTATTGGTTTCTAATTAAGTACTTGGCTTCTAATTAATATTTGTTAATTGTTTATTTTTTGCATTATGCTTACTTGGAGAGTTTATGAACTGTTGCTGGCTTGTTGTGAGTGTTTTGGGTCTTTTTGCTTACCTTCTGAGCGGGTCTTTATGTTATTTATAGATCTGTTTCCCACAGCAGTTAATATGGAGGGCATCTAATTTGTTCACAAAAGAAGTATGGGGTTTTTTGTCCTGTAAATATTTTAGTATTAGGAAACGTATACAGACAGATGCGTGTAGCCAACAGGGTTTGTGAAGGTATGGTTTGCAGAAATACAAGTCTTGACTTTCATCTCAGTCCAGTCAATCATTGGAGTAGATACTCCAGGTGTAAACATAATCTCAGTACTAATAAGCATAACAATTCTCTCATTATGAAGGCAGGACTATTCGGTGTAACTAAGAGTAGTTTAATTGTTGTACTCAGTGTGGGTTCTAAATAAAGAAAAATTCCATGCTTAGAATCCACTATTCCCGATTATACAGAAAATAATATGTTCATTCCTATCTCAGAGAATGTAGGAGGCTCACCAATTAGTACTGCATTGTATCTAGAGCCTTAAGATCTTGTTAGCATGATAGTAATTTAACATTAAACATACTAGGCTGAAAAAGTCGTAAGATTTTTTCGTTGTACTTACTAAGCACTTTTTTCTCACATAGTCATTACCTCTTAGAAGTCTATGTTCTTTCACATTTTTGGCTAGCTGTTCAGCAGTGTTAGTGTTGCCATATTTATTTGCCTTTCATAGGAAACTCTTTGCCTTTGAAATTTTTGGTTGTAGTCCTTCCACAATGAGGTCCCCTCGCCTGGTAAATTATGTGGAGAGATCAGGAGTGATACAACTTTGTGTTCTTGTCATACGTTCTCCAGATTATTAGTTCTCTGGTGGGTAATACTCCAGATTTGCTGATAATTTACTCAGAAAGAGGCAATTGCAAATTTTTTGGAACCTCTTCATGACAGCCATGTTCAGAAGTGCCACCATGTCATCTCGCTGCTGCTAATTAAATACTGAGTTTTGAAGCCTGCTTCATTTTTAACCAAACAAGCACTGAGAATTGCTTGCAGTTATGTACTTTTAAAAGTGAAGTTATGTCTAATTAACTGAATTCTGTTTCCTGTACTTTTGAAATAAAGTTTCTGATGCATGGCTTTTGGAAAGGGGGTCAACACATGCACTTTTCTTCCAGATTTAGATTATCTGAGGGGCTGGGAACCCAGACATGTGGAGCACTAAGAGAACTGGCAGTATACACTTTTTTTGTAAATTGTAAAATTAGTGACTTGCAATAGTTAAGTATTTATTTTAAAAGACTTTTGGGGAAAAAAAAAAGGTAAACATTGGTCAGTTTTACAGCTGTAGTTTGAAGTTTTGTAACATTTTTAACATTATTTTTTTTCTTCCTGTGATTTTCTTTCTCTCTTTTTATTATGGCATGTATGGAGAAATTCCTATGACATGTTATATCTGAGTTTAGGAAAAACTGGCCTCAGCTTACTTTATCCAGCGTTATAGTACCTAAACATAGAGTACTTGTTCAAATGTCGAAGTTATGTGTGTTCTTGTCTGAGTTCTTGAAGTAAGCCAATCTAGATGGTACAGAATAAATTCAAGGCAGTTTTTCTCAGCATTTTGTCTGTGTAATTACTCTTGTCTCTGTAAAATTACAACAGAACACTTAGTGCTGTGCTTTACTAATCTGATGCCACAGCAGACCAATTTAAAAAAAAGCATCTTTGTAAGTGCCTCACACAGGTGCATACTTCTCTTTGCAGATTTGTGTATATGCATGATAGACAGCTTTTTAGATTGGGATCATAAAGCCCAAAGACTGCCCTTCAGATATGCATTCTTGTTGACCAGCTGCATCACCTTTTTTATTTTTTTTTTTT
>VWZI01004928.1:32858-44901 GCA_013396835.1 Psilopogon haemacephalus
AGCATAACCCAGATTATTCCCTTAAATTTTCTTTTCCTTAGAAATACAAGTACGTGCTGTTGATAATTTTAAATAAACGTTGTTACTAGAAGCAATGCTGGAAAAGGTAGATAAAATGAGTGACTTTTCATGAGGAGGAGGCAAACTAAGACTAGTTTTTAAAAATACAGCTTATCTTCAAGCTTGCCTCTCAGCAACAAGATTGTTGAATATAGTGAACGCAGTGAAGGTTATTTTTGTGAGAAGGGACTTGGAATGTAGAAGCAGAATGCCTTAAAAAGAAAAAAACCTGTCTATTGATACACAAGGTTTTGGAAGCAAGCGTCATGAAACCCCTCTTCCTCTCCCCCTCCCCCTAGAAGTTCATATTTCAGTTTGCTTCTAGAAGCTCACAAGTCTGTGCCAGGCAGAAATGCACAGAGGCTTCAGCAGTCCCACAGAGTCCACTCAGAGGAGGGACAGAAATGGAACAATCAAGCCTAGTTCTCGCCCCTCTCAGTCTGCCAGGTTGCACAGGTCCACAGGGTGACTCTTGCCTGGCCCTTGACTCCATTTCTGTGCCTCCTTTCCTTTCCCTCCCCTCCATCCCAACTCTCTGGAGTCAACCAAGAGGCCATCCAGTCATACGTTGTCCATCAGATGTGTTTACTTTTTCCGTGACAGCCGACACATCTGGAGCACATATTCAGGTTATTCCAGTGCCACTAGACACATTCCACAAGATCATTTCATCGGTTGTTATGGCGATCTTCTTCCCTCCAGTGATTTTCAAGTTGCATGACAGAAATAGCTTGAGCTAACCGGGGGGACAAAAGTCAACGGGATCAGGAGGGGCTTCTTTCACAGAATGAACTAATTAGTGACCCTGCTTTTTTCACAGGGCAATGAGCATATGGTTTAATAAAGTGAGTCTGTGACCCTTTTTTTTTTTTTTTCTTCCTTGTCTGTAGGCAGAGCTGTCACTGGCTGAAAACTTTCCTGTTTTTACTGGTGGGACCGTAGTCTGCTGTCTTTCAACAGAGTTTACTTCACAAGTAGAAAATGTTTGCTCCTGAGAGTTTAACTTCAGAACTTTTCCTTGGCTGCAGACTGTTTAAGTGTAGCAGGTCCTCGAGCTTAAAGAGACAGTACACATTTCACACAAGGTCTGCCAGTAGAGCTAGGAATTTCCATTTTGTTTTCTGTGTAGGTTTATAAATCTGCATCTTTGTGTTTGCATGGACTAGAAAACATGTAGAAGCTTTCAAGTAAAATCATAGCTTTGAGGGTTTTCTTCTCAAGTATTATTGATGTACTACATAAACTCTTCAGAGCCATCCGTGTTTTTTTTACATATCTCTATGTTAGTTGTGAGTTCTAAAAAAAAAAAATCTTACATTGCAGATTTCGTAGATGATTTCTTACATTTTTATACTTGTTACAGTTTCCATTTTGTTCGCAGGCTAAAGCAGAGCACTGGATGCTATTTTTTAACTGTGTTGCGTTAATAGAAGATTCTAAGTTTACTTTGATCTCATTTTTCTAATGTGATATGAACTACATTTTTTGGGGTGTATTTAAAGAATATTGTTGCCATAGCAGAGTTTCTTTATGATGACATTTGTGCCAAATTTTACATTTGATTAGTAAGCACTGTAGCAATGAAGAGAATATATGGATTACCATACGTTATCTAAGATAATGATGTGCACTATAAATGTGTACAGGTTGTTAATTTAGAAAGCAGTGCTTAAAGATACTTGGTATTGTTAAACATTTGTAGCAGTAGCAATATTAATAAACAGCAGCTCTTGTGACAGCAAGGACATTCTTGCCATAAAGCACCACTTACTCATCACTAGGATGTTGGCAGGCCAGACTGTCTCTAAATCTTGTGTTGGTGTTGGATTAATTTATGAGTTCTGAGCGTAACTACATGCAAAAAGAGTATGTGCATTTATAATTGCATGCACTATGTGGAAATCCCATGGTGCTATATTCAAAGTGAAAACTAGAGAGATAAAGATTTTTGTTTAATTATTTGGAGGCTGTCTGATTGCTTTTAAATTAGGGAAATATGACAGTGACATGTAGAAGGAAATGCAAGAAAATAGAACAGAATTTTGATTATAAAGCAAATTATTTTTTGCTTTCTTCATTAGTGCTGGGGATGGTTTTTCCCCATCTTACACATTCCATTTGCATGGTTACCGTTGAGACTGGTGACCAAGACTGCTTGAAATACCTGCCCTCAGGAGGGCTCTAAGGGACACAGAAAGGTCACATAATTAGACCTGATTTTAATTCATAGATACCTATTTGTCACAGTCTCTTTATGTTTCTGCTACTTACACATTATTAACTGAAGTGAATTTTAGGGTGTAAATTAGATACTTAAGTATGTAATATGCAGGGTCTGAACTCAAGTTAGAATGCTAAGGATAGTTATACAATTATGTTTCCCTCACCAGATGTAACTTTCCAGTCATTAAACCTAACAATATTTAGGTATTGTAGTCAGTATTTAAGTACTTAAGTATTGTTTTGGTAGCTGATTCCAAATCCTATTGGTAATATCACTTAAGGTAATTAATGTCAGTTATCTGGAAAATGTAATAAACAGAAATAAGATGCTATACTTTTTTTTTTTTTAATGTAGATCTAGCAATTATACTGCCATCAAGCCCTTTCTCTTCTTATTCTTGTCAGGGATTTTTCTTACAATTACATAATCACTGGAAGTTGAGAATTTTTCCTTTCCTTCAAGCAATGTAACCTTTTTCTTCATATTTAGACTTCTGCTTTCCCTTTGCATTTCACTGCTTTCTTTGGAATATACTTTTAATGTTGGATCATTCAGCTGTAGACTTCTGTGGAAGTAGGTTAGGAGACGATGCTTATTAGGAAACATTACTCCCTTCCTCTAGAATATTTAGAAAAATGCATTTTGTTATAATTTGCCCATGTGTAAATTTCAGTAGTCCCCTGTAGTTAGATAACTAGGAGAAACTGCATGAAAGTCTGGTTTTCTATACAGGGTTTGTACTGTGACGCTGGAACTTTAGGATGGTTTTGTACTAGCAACAGATTACCATCAGCAGAATAGAACCCAGATCTTGGATTTAATTCTCATGTCAAGCAGAAGTATTATTAAGACAACAGAAAGCAGCAAGCAGCTAAATAGCATCAAGCAGATACTATAATTGGGTTGTGCAGATGGCTTGCATGTAACTTCAAAATAAATAGTAGATTCAGAATGGTAGTGATAAAGCCAACTAATACGGTTTTCCCAGTTGTGAAATATTTGTGTAAAGAATGACCTTTTTGTTTATGTTCAAGTCTGACAGTTGAAGATGCTTTTAAAACCTTCTAGTCACTTAGAGTGGAGCTATACAATTCTGGATTGGTAGCTTTAAAAGGCAGATCATATACATCACTGAAATAGTAAGTCTCAGGGTTATGAGAGAAGATTGGGGCTATGAGATGAGAGCTGCTCAGTCCAGTTTACATTTGTCACTAGTGACTAGCTTTTAAAAAATGTATTAGCTGTGCATGGTGGTAAGTAAGTTCCAGCTGCAGGGGATTACTGCTCTGAGAGGGTCGGGGAGCTTGGAATGCATTCAGTTCTATCAGGGGATTTGTGTCCCTCGTCATTAGCCTTAGCATTACTAAAGCACTAAAGATTAAGAGCAGATAGAGCAGTGTCACCTGCTTGGAACTTCAGAAAACTCTGCAGAACTATTATGGACAAAGTGAAAAAATTTTTAAAAACAAACCCAAAACCAAAACAAGCAAAAAAAAACCCCAACAAAACCCAGCAACAAAAACCCCAACAAAACCCAACAACAACAAAACAAACAAAAAACCTCTGAACCGCCAAAAAGAGTTCTTACCCTTTAAAGAAAGGAGTATAGGGCATCACACTGTGGAGAAGAATGAATCTCTCATGTAAATCATCTAATACCAGTTGAAAGATTATGTATGTGACATGTAGCAAGTAAGGAAAATATCTTACAGAATTTTGGCAAAACATAATGTATCCAGTGATTATTCTCCCTAATTATTTAGTGTATCTCAATACTGATTTACACCACAAACACCTCCACAAATACCTTCCTGCAAATGAACATTTTTGTGAGGAGTATGCTCAGGGTATGCTGCGATTTTAACAAAACATTTTCAGGGACTCTTGTTTCACAGGTTTGAAGTGAAGAAGTTCACTGTGCTTTTCCACGATTTTTTTCCCCCCTCAAGAATAAGGCAAGTGAGCACCACAGAGCTTTACTTTTTTTTTTGTGGATTTTGAAATTCAGCTTACATGCCAGCAAACAGTTTAGTGGCAGGAAGTTATTCCTAGTAGTGCAGTCATGAACTGGTAAACTAGAAGCATCTGTAAAAATTTAGAGGGAGTATCAGCTTTCTCAAAGCTCCAGTCCAAGACTAATGAGGTGCAAATGATAGCGCTGCATAACCCTTCTCCACCCCAATTGTGGAATGAGATATTGCGACAGAAAGAAATAAAGAAACGAGACAAAGATTTAAAAACTTAACAGCGCTGTGAAACAAATACCAGGTTTTCAGAAGACTTTAAAATGACTGAGGTGGGCCAACCTGCATATTTTGCTAGCAAGAAACTCATACCTCCTTCCTCAACCGCAGACATATTTCCATGGCACTGAATACAGACAGATGGAGATTGTGGAGTAGTAATTATTTTTTTCTACGTGTGTGTGAAATTTTACCTGTTGATGTGATTGATTTTCTTAACAGTTGCTCTACTAAAAAGTAAACTTCTGCTCTTTTTTATCTTTGATGGAGCCTCTTCTCTGCTCACACTGCAGAAAAGAAAGAAAGGGGGTAGAAGTGTGATTTGTTTGAAGGATCACATCTGTGGTGTGATCTGCTGTATCTTGACACCAGATGGCAGGTTTAGGCTGACGACTAAAACCCAGTTTAGCCTCGTCAAATGGCATCTTAATCTTTTACTTTCTCTGACCATACACAAGACAAAATACTACAAAGTCACAGCAATTACTTGAACTCTGACTAAGAAGTCCTTCTCCATTTAATAGTGATTTTATTAATTTTCTATGCTTCTCACCTCTTCAGTGTTTATAGGAAAGATTACTTCTCCTTGGCAACACCTAAAACGTTATTGTGCTGCTCATACCTTCTTCCAAGTATGACTTGTGGGGGTAGAGGTGTGGTGCCTTTAAGTGGCTGATTCTTGTCATAACAGGTATGGCATTAGCCCTGCTGAGTAGTGACTAGAAGTGACAGCATTTCATTTGAGGTGCCTGGAGGGTATTCAGTCATCACTCCTACACAGCAATATGCCTTTGAAAGCACTGTATACAGTTGCTTGCCAGTGTGGACTGTGCTCAGTAAAAGCTAAAGAGATAGAGGTTTGATTTCTCTGTTTCTTTATTAAGCAAATTTACAGAGGAAACTGATAGAAAATCAAGGACAGATCAGGGCTGTACACTGCTCACTGTTCTGCTTCCTTTTATCTGCTTCTTTTTATGCACTTAAGTGGTCTTCTCCCCAAACCCCTTCCTTCTACCCTTCATTTAGTGCTTTACTGCATATGTTTAAACTTTAGGCCACTCTGAACCTTTAATCTTCATGCATGTACCTGCTCACTTATTTCTTCTCCCTACTCCTATGTGTTCCCAAATTTATTTCCACTTACATTATAAAACGGGGTACTTTTGTGATTCTTGTAGTTATTCCTTGTGTTTCTTTGTCAAAGAATCACAAACTGAAAATAGGAATGTGACTCTTAAGATGTTTCATAATCAAAGACTTCTTGCTTAGTAAGTTTATTAGTGAGTAGTATGGCTTAAAAAAATGTTTTATCTGAAATGGACTTTATGGAATTCTTACTCCTGGTAGTTCACTAAAAGCATAATAGCAGAGATCAGTACAAAAATGTGATGGAATACCATATTTTACCTGAAAGTGAGATGTTACAGTATTGTGGTTTTAAGCAACTATGAGAATTTTATTGTGTATATTTTAACCTCTGGTTTTGTAACGAAGTCTCAGTGACATGGATCAATTCTAAACTAGCCTTGGGCACTTTCCTTGTAAAGTTCTTAATTTTATTTTTTTTTTTAAGGATTTAAAGTTCAGTAATTTTAGAGACCACTACTGCAGATATGACTATGCTGCTAGCAATTTGCCAATATTTGGTATTATATTTACATTAATGCATTGTTAAAAAATATTTCGAGATGCAGAAATGCAAAATGGAGGAAGGATGGAAACACCTGTCCTGTAATGCTAGAGAAAAATCTTCACCTTTCACTTTTTTTTTTTTAATTAATTACTAATTAAGCTGTAAGTATAGGGGCAGACTGGTCCAACTGTAAGAAGTTTATATTTGTGGAAAGCACGTGTCTCCTTCACTATGAATTCCAAGAGTAGTGCCTCAGTACAGATTCCTGAGCTAACTTTGGCACTGTTAAACTTTTTTTTTTTTTTTATTTGGTAGAAGATGTTTAATGTTTAGTGACGGAAACAGTGCATATGTTCTTCTCTAGTAAGCACATATTTTTGTTTCCTCTTTTTTTTTTTTTAGATCTTTCTTTAAATGCTGTTGTCATCTGTGTTTATATCATTGAATGATAGAATGGTAGAGATTGAAAGGCTCCTCCAAAGATCACCAAGTCCAACACTTCCTGCAAAGCAGGAGCACAGGAATGTGTCCAGGTGGGTTTTGAAGATCTTTGGAGAAGAGAACTCCACAACCTGGGCAGCCTGTTCTAGTGCACTGTGACCTTCACAGTATTTTTTTTTTTTCTCATGTTGAGGTGGAATATATATGCCAATAAGAGCCTTCATTGCTATAAGTGAGCCTCATGTGCATTTTTATGGTGCGAGATTAATAAATTGAGGCTGAGCAATTCTGATATACTGTGGATTGTTGATGAGTCTGTTCAGGATTTGGAAGGTCTCTAGCAGGCATAAAAAGAAATCATTATTGGTGATGCAGTCTTTTAGTATATTAACACAAGCTGATAGCTGACATGTGGGAAGTTTTGAGACCATTATAATGATGTCTGCAAAATTAATTATGCATATGAAACCAGAGTTCTGACTGGATTTCTAGAAAATACTACTATCAAGAACAGAGAAATTTCATTTTAGGAGCAGTGTTCATTAAGTGGTTGATGGTTTAGAGATCTCTAGCATGAATGAAGAGCTCTTTTACGCCAAAAGAGATAAATATATTTGAGAATGAATTAATTTTTATATGATGGGTCTAGTCTGTGGAATCATCATGTGTTAAATTGGCTCAGTACAGCTGAGTACAGATTAAGTAACAGCTGGAAAACTCAGATTCTAAATCTGGATTCTAGTTCACGATCTCTGCAAATTTTGTTGGTTTCATTAGAATCTTTTAGTGCCGAGCAAGGAGCAAATACATGGGTTGCTTTTTTTGTAAGTATTAATATGCATATTTTTGAGACAAAAATAATGAGTACACTCTTACCTAATGAAAAATTCCTCTGTAATTTGCAAGAAAATGTGATCAGACCACCTATAAACATACTGGGATAAATTCTGTCCAGTGATGCTGTTGAGAATTGAGGGGTAGTTCAAGACAGCATTGGGTTTAAGTTTAAAATCTTATATAAGCAGATGTTGGAAACATGCAAGGGCAGATCATGTTGCAGGATGTTGGGATGGTGGTGACATGTTTTCATTTTATCAGAATTTTAATAATTTTGATGACGTCTTGGAATTATATATATACTGGCATAATGTGAGAAATTTCCATGACACAAAATCCATGAAATGGTATAATTGAAATAACTTGAGGATTTTAAGAACTACACATAGCTTTTAAAAACTATGTTTCCCTTTACTTTATCTTTCAATAAATCCTGACCAAAATATTTGGTTGATTTTCTCAAGTGACATCCATTTGCAGTATTATCTTTTCTTAGTACATATTTTAGGCACATTTGTGTTTTCTCTGCTTTCTTCAACTTTGATAGCTTCTTGTACTTTCATGGCTTCACTTGTGATTCTTTAAGATGGTTGAATAGAAGAACTTGTGATTTATTCTGGAAACAACCAAAATGCTGCTATGTGAACAGCACAGTGTGTTAAGAGGTGCTAGCCTGCATTTCATAAAGTTGCATATACTTTGAAGGCTAATCATGTCTCTGCATATGTTTATGCTCTGCTGATCTGAGAGTCCAGTCACTGCTTCTGCCTTTATACTGTAATGTAAATTAAGTAATATAAAGTAGAAAAACGGTATTATTTGATAATCTAGAGAGGGGTTGATCAAAATTGACAACTGCTAAAAGGAATCCTTAACTGCAGTGCCTAACCGTTGTTCAGTCTATACAGTACAAATGTGTTCTGCCCAACTTAGAACAATGTCTCCAGCTAGTGATTAGGCTCAACTCCAACTTCACCTCAGGCAAAATTGATACTACTGTTTGTCAGGTTATTAAATGAAAAAGAAATAGCAACCTAAAGATTTTGTTCGCTGGGTGGTTCTTTGGTTGTTTTTGTTTGTTTCTTAGTTTTGGGGGTTTTGTGGTGTTTTGTTAATTGTTTTGTTGTTGTTGCTTATATTACATATAAATAAACAAATGTTCCAGCTGAGCAAAGAAAAAAAAGTTGTCAAAGGCTTAAGTAGCTGGCAAACATTCCAGCCTGATATTTGCATGTGAATTCATGGATGCTCAGCCACTTTTGTCCCTCAGACACCTCTTCCTAGCTGTGTAGAAAAGGTGGGCAATCTCCTATTATAAGTCTGTCTGGATCGCTGGAGCACAAAGCAGATGGAGAAGGACTTGGGACAGGGATCAGAACCTGACACATATCAACTACTGCATTTAAAACTGAGTAGCTCAGGGGCGGTCCTCATCTGTCCTGTCTTCATCTGTGGGTGAAGGAATTGTTCCAGTGTCTACGTGGTTGGCATATGCTTCTCTTGTAGCTAGAGGATGTGCAGCACAAATACCACTATTTTTATATATCTTGAAATCTGTTGTGTGCTTAATGGCAGGTCAAATCGTCATTTATTACATTTTCAGTCTGGGGTAGGATTTAGAAAAAGAAAAGTATATTACATGGTGATATTTAATGAATATTAAGATTTCTGGGGACACAACAGTTTGCAAATATAATTTCCAAATTAATATTGTTGAATGAGTTGTGATTCATGGGACTCAAAAGAGAACCTGATGTGTATTAGAGTATGAGCAATGGCTACCAGTTAACCTGTATGCGTGACACACACTGGGCACTGTAAGGAACTTAAGTACAATAATGTGGTTAGCTTGACAAATATAGATAAAAATAAGTTGTACCATAAATAGTTTTTAAAGGGGTTCAGAGAAAAAAAAAAAAAAAGAAAGATTGCTTGTACTTAAATTTAGTTTTACGATCATTGGCCAAGAATGGCTAGGTTCATTTTACTTAGTCAAGGTTAGCTTCTGCTGAGTTTTACATTGTGTTTAAAAGACACTTTGTAAGCATTGTGAGGCTATATGTAATCTGTTTTTTTTAATGTGTGTTATTACCAGAACATTCCAGAAGCAGTCTTGGTGTGTCATAAATTGTTTCTCATCAATACCAAATCAAAACAATAGAAGCTTTGGGAACTACGAATCTACATGCCTCTACTCCCCTTACACAGTAATACATTGATGCATAATATGCAGACATTACCTGCAGTATTACCTTTTGTTTTTAGTTTCTAGGATCTAGATTTTCTCTCCTTTGCTGTGGTTTGTGTTCTGTCAACTTCTCTTCTCACTTCCAGCTTGTTTGTGTACTATCTTAAATGTCTTACCGGCCTCTCATCCAAGTCTTGGAATATGTAGGACTGCTAAGATGCTCATAGAAGTTACCTAGAAGTACTGATAGAAATTAGATAGATTAGGTTAACATCTGTATGTAAATGCATATTTCTCTGTAGGCTGTGGATCCCGTGTTAATACACTAATATCCCCATCACAGATTTAAGAGGCCTGCTTCTCTTTATTGTACTAATAAGATATTTATGGGCAGGGAGCTGTGCATCAGTGCACAGTTAACTGATCTCTTGCCTCTGGAGAGACAACTTTGAAACCTCTGAAGTCAAAATGAAAACAGGCTTACAGTTATTATCCAAGCCCCGCTTTGTGCTATTCTACAAAACAAGTTGGCCATGCAATTATGGCAATCTCTAGCCATGAAAGCTGAAGAACAAAACTAGGATTTATGACCCTGTGGAGATACTAAGGTAACTGTGAGATACTTTTGATAATTACTGTATTTGTGATCCTTTTCTTAATGTTATGAGAGCCATCTCAGCCAGTAACTTCTGCAAAAAATAAACAGTTGTCCATCTCGTCTGTAAAGTCTGTAGGGATTGTGGAGTGCTTTGGCCTCAGGTCTGGGCAAGGCAAGAAGTAATCTCAACAAAAAATTATTTACATAGTACAGAATATCCAATTGTCTGGTCCTGGAAATCCAGCATCAGAAATGATTTCTGAAGATGAAATTTTTATGCTAAGTGGACTTCAATCTCTTCAGGAATCTCCTTGGCAGGGTGCCATGGGAAAAAAACTTTGGAAGGAAGGGGGCCCAGAAAAGCTTGTCAATACTCAAGGATCACCTCCTTCAGGCCCAGGAGCAATGCATCCCAAAAAAGAGGAAGGCAGGTAAGAACGCAAGGAGGCCTGCATGGATTAATAGAGAGCTCTTGGACATAGACCCAAGAAAAAAGCCTACAGAGAGTGGAAACAAGGAGAGGTAACCTGGGATGAAAACAAAGACATTGTTCATGCAAGCAGAGATCAGGTTAGGAAAGCTAAAGCACGGCTAGGGTTGAATCTGGCTAGGGACATTAAGGGGAACAAGAAGAATTTCTNAGAAAAGCTTGTCAATACTCAAGGATCACCTCCTTCAGGCCCAGGAGCAATGCATCCCAAAAAAGAGGAAGGCAGGTAAGAACGCAAGGAGGCCTGCATGGATTAATAGAGAGCTCTTGGACATAGACCCAAGAAAAAAGCCTACAGAGAGTGGAAACAAGGAGAGGTAACCTGGGATGAAAACAAAGACATTGTTCATGCAAGCAGAGATCAGGTTAGGAAAGCTAAAGCACGGCTAGGGTTGAATCTGGCTAGGGACATTAAGGGGAACAAGAAGAATTTCTTCAGGTATATTAGTGAGAAAAGGAGGACTAGGGAGAATGTGGGACCCTTCCAGAAGGGAAATGGAGAGCTGGTGACAAGGATATGGATAAGGCTGAGGTGCTTAATGACTGCCTCAGTCTTCAGCAGCAAGTGATCCAGCCACGATGTCCAAATTCCAGAGGGCAAAAGTAAGGACTGGGGGAGGGAAGGTCTGCCCATTATAATGAAGATCATGTTCGTTAGCACCTACGGAATCTGAACATGCACAAGCCGATGGGGCCTGATGAGATCCACCCATGGCTCCTAAGGGAACTGACAGATGAAGTTGCTAAACCACTGTCCATTTTATTTGAAAGGTCATGGCAGACTGGTGAAGTTCCTGCTGACTGGAAAAGGGCAAATATAACACGCATCTTCAAGAAGGGAAAAAAGGATGACCCTGGGAACTACATAGCAGTCAATCTCACCTCTGTGCCTGGCAAGATCATGGAGCAGATCCTCCTGAAGGTTCTGCTAAGGCAAATGGAAATCAAAGCAGAGGTGATTGGTGGTAACCAGCATGGCTTCACTAAGGGCAAATCATGCCTGACAAATTTGCTGGCTTTCTGTGATGAAGTCACACCAGTGGTGGACAAGGGAAAGGCAACTGGTCTCATCTACCTGGACCTGATTAAGGAGTTTGACTCTGTCCCACATGACATCCTGGTCACCAAACTGAAATAAAAAATAGGCTTGATTGGTGGACCACTCACTGGATAAGGAATTGGCTAGATGGTCATATGCAGAGAGTAGTGATCAAGGACACAATGTCCACCTGGAGACCAGTGACAAGTGGCGTCCCTCAGGGGTCAGTGCTGGGACCAGTGCTGGTTAACATCTTTGTCAGTGACATGGACAGAGGAATGGAGTTCAGC
>VWZI01004928.1:45173-58974 GCA_013396835.1 Psilopogon haemacephalus
GTGCAGTTCTGGAGCCCCCAGCACAAGAAGGACCTGGAACTGTTGGAGAGAGTCCAGAGGAGGGCCACAAAGATGATCAGAGGGCTGCAGCAGCTCTGCTATGAGGACAGGCTGAAAGAGTTGGGGTTCTTCAGTCTGGAGAAGAGAAGGCTTTGAGGAGACCTTATAGTAGCCTTCCAGTATCTGAAGGGAGTTTACAGGAGGGCTGGGGAGGGACTATTTACAAGGTCTTGTTATGACAGGACGAGGGGTAATTTGTTTAAACTGGCAGAGGAGAGATTTAAACAGGATGTTAGGAGGAAGTTCTTTACAGTGAGGATGGTGAGACACTGGAATGGGTTGTCCAAGGAGGTTGTGGCTGCTCTTTCCCTGGAGGTGTTCAAGGCCGGGTTGTATGAGGCCTTGATGACCTGTTCTAGTTTCTCATTCACATTCATTTGTCAGGTTTCTCTCAGTTTTCAAGCAGATTATACAGAGTATGATTCCCTCAGAAACAGGCAACTTAGCCATTAGCACTGTTCATCTGAATGAATTTTTATGAAAAATGCAGAATTGAGCCTCCAAACTGACTTTTGGAAATGATGCTGGAGAAATGTTTAAAGCCTAGTCTTACTTTCTCTTTCTTGCTTTTCTTCTCTTTGTGACTGCAGTGTCAGACAGTCTTCAGACCTTCATAAGTCAATAGGAATGTGATACAGTATCTCAGAAGTTTTCAACACTCTTTTACTTCAAACCCCATTCTAAATCATTCTCAGAGATTCATCAAATAAGCATTTTGAAGTGAGTTGTTATGAGAATAATGTGACTGCCGTAGTGGAGGAAAGTTGTACACCAGCTATTTATGAGAACTCATTATGCATCATGTGCAGGGCAAACAGGTGAGCATGCCCAGTCACCATGGGCTTATGAAGGACCGATTCTGCTTGACAAACCTGATGTCCTTATGCAGCAAAGTGACCCACTTAGTGGATCAAGGAAAGGCTGGATGTTTTATCTGCACCTTAGGAAAGCCTTTGACACTGTTTCATAGAACATCCTACTGGAGAAACTGGCTTCTGATAGCTTGGGTAAGAAACTGGCTGGATGGCGAGGCCTAATGAGTGATGGTGAATGGAGTTAAATCCAGCTGGCAGCCAATCACATGGGGTGTTCCTCAGGGCTCAGTATTTGGGCCAGTTCTCTTTACTGTTTTTTCATCAGTGTTCTGGGCAAGGGGGTTGAGTACATCCTCAGTAATTTTGCAGATGACATTAAGCTTGGAGGGAGTCTTGATTTGCTTAAAGGTAGGAAGGCTCTGGAGAGAGACCTGGGCAGATTGGATCAATGGCCCAAGGTCAGCTGCATTAGATTTAACAAGGAAGAGTGCCAGGTCCTACGGTTGGGCCACAACAGCTCCATAGAATGTTGTGGGCAGAGTGGCTGGAAAGCTGCTTGGTAGAAAAAAATCAGAGAATGCTGACTGACAGCCACATGAACCTGAGCCAGCACTGTGCTCAGGTGGCCAAGGAATAGTGTGGCCAGCAGGACCAGAGATTGTGCCACAGTACTCAGCACTGGTGAGGTTGCCCCTTGAATACTGTGTTCAGTTTTGGGCCTCAAAGTACAGAAAGGACATTGAGTTGCTGGAGCATGTCCAGAGAAGGGCAATCAAGCTAGTGAAAGGTTTGGAGAATAAATCTTTTGAGGAGTGGCTGAGGGAACTGGGATTGTTAAGTCTGGTGAGGAGGAGGCTGAGGGTTGACCTTATTGCTCTCTACAACAACTACCTGAAATGAGGTTGTAGTGAAGTGGGGGGTTGTTATCTTCTCCCTAGTAATAAGTGATAGGATGAGAGGACATGGCCTCAGATTGTACCAGGGAAGATTTAGATTGGATGTAAGGAAAAATGTCTTTACTGAAAGAGTGATCAGGCACTGGAATAGGTTGCCCAGGGAGGTGGTAGTGTCACTGTCTCTGAAGGTGTTAAAATAATGTGTAGACATGGCACTTTAAGACATGGTTTAATGGCTGTAGTGGTGTTAGGTCAGCAGCTGGACTCAAATGATCATAAAGGCCTTTTCCAACTGAAACAATTCTATGATTCCATAAAATCAGAGATCTGTCAGTTCTGGGCTTAAGGGGATTAAACTCCAGAATTAAAATTCAGGCTAAGGACACTGTCGTTGGTCCAGCAAAATTTTTATTTTATTTTGTTCTGCTATGGCTTTACTTTGTGGTAGACCATTTCCTACTGTGCTTTTTTTCATGAAGATCCTGAAGACATTCAGAAAAACTAAATTGTCATCAAGCCATGTCTAAAGGCTGTCTCATAAAACAGATGGTGCAACTTACTGAAAACTACACTGGAATTTTCTCTTACAAGAAGTTGTGCTGTTGATTTTATTAGCTCTGACAAAGCTAACAAGTTAACTCATGTTATTTTATTCTCTTGGAGTGGAATGTGGCCATATTTGGCTGTAGGATATCCTGCATTTGTATGCAACTTAGGACAACAATGCATGTTTGTTTAGTGCAGATGTAATTTGAACACTCTGTACTCCTGAAAGCCTCATTGATGGATATGGTGGTCACTATCTCACATCATGATGACTTAGAAAGTGAAAATCAGGCAAATAATTGTCAGAATTTGCTTTTCTCTTCATTGTTGCTTTGCAAGATGAAAAAGTTTGGTATCCAGTAGACTTGCATTTTCACTGGGTGTCTCAGAACCAATGACTTAATTTACATTTCAGTTTCTTCAGAGGTCAGAGCAGGACGATACTTAGGACCAGCCTTCAGCTTAGATAGCAAAGCTGACATGAACAGATGATGAAAAGCTTTACCACTGTTCTTTATATTAACAAGTTGATTTGAGATCCACTCTCATTGATGGGAAAGCAGGCAGTCTATGGAATGGATGTGTGTGTCTGAAGCCTGTAACTAACTGCCAAAGGGATTTATCTGTTTCAAGACACAGCAGGTCACAAATGGGAAAAGATGGATGATACCCTATGTGCTGCTTTCCAGGACAGAGGATAGCCTGAGGTCTGCTTCTTCCCTTCTGATGTCAACAAGAAATGCCAGTGCTTCTGCTCCAAGATTCTTGTATTCCTGATTTTGTGGGGAAAGATATTTAGGCATAGTTTCCTTGACTCATCTTCTATTAACAATCCTCCCCAAGGTGAGACAAGAAATAACATGATTGATCCTTCTGGCTCCAGCTTGGCTGAGAAGTTCTGACTTCAGCACCCAGCCTTTGTTCCTGCTCAGTTTCACAGTGAACTCTCACAGATTTAACACCTAAACCTCACATCCTTCTACATCATACTACAAGCACTGAGTGGCTTCCAGACTTTAAATCTAACTTGCTCATCTCCAACCAATGATAATTTCAATAATAGTAGAAAATGGAGGAAGAATAGCAAAAGCAGCTGCATGAACAGGTTTTTTAAACTCTATGAACTCTCTAAGACTCTTATGTCTTTGTTAACTGTATTACTGTGGGTTATTTTTCAGTCCTAATAAGTTCTTATGTAAGATCATCTTAGGTTCATCTTCATCCAGAGTGCATCCAGATGTGGTAGGCATTTCCTCCCTCTCCCCCTCTACCCCCTCGATACCATGGTTATTTTACTAACTAGAATCTGTCTTTTGGTGAAGGGTCCTGTTTCTCAGTGTGTCTGGCTTCTTGCTATGTAACTTTCAGTGAAAAATTTTCTGGTAGCTTATAACTATGTCTAAAGTGGTTGATGATAAAGATGCTAATATTTGTCTGCCTTCTGCCTCTGCCTTCCCCTCTTTGACTTCAGATATCTCTGTGTTGATACGTTTTCAGCCTTAGGTCAACAACTCTTGTTTGCTTCCATGTGGACTGTATCCATTCCTGAGATGTAAAGAGATGCAGCCAGAGGCTCGGGCAGCAATTTTACCACTCATGTGCCATTGCAGAAGTATCATAGCATCATGATTTCTTGGGAATTGCAGTGTTTTGTTAATTATATGTTTATCTAATGTTTGGTGGCAAATACTATGTACAGGCAAACCTTTTTTTACATTTCATCTCATGTAAGTAGCCATTAATGCCAACTCTCTTTTCTCCTAAGATGGCAAATATAACCTGAGATGATTTGTAGTAACTTTATCACTAATAAGCATTGACATCATGGCCTTTCTGAAGAGAAAATAAAAATTGTCATAGCAGTAACTCAGAAAAATATTTCCTCTTCCCACATCTCAAGTGCTGCTATGATGAGGCAAAATATAATCTTTGTTACGCTAGTGTTACTGAGATTCTCATCCCTGGAAACCACAGTAATCTCTGTGATCATAGAATCATAGAGCCATTCTGGGTGGAAAAGACCTTTAAGATCGATTCAGACCATTATCTACCTCTTAACAAGTCTGGTGCTAAACCATGTCCTTTAGCAGCACCACATCTATGCATCTTTTAAACACCTTCAAGGATGATGATTCAGCCTTCACCCTGGGGAGCCTATTCCAGTATTTGATAACCGTTTCACTGAAGACGTTTCTTCTTATATCCAATCTAAACCTCTCCTAATGCAATTTGAGGCCATTTCCTCTCGTCCTATTACTTATTACTAGGGAGAAGAGACTGACGTCCATCTTGCTACAACCTCCTTTCAGACAGTTGTAGAGAGCAATAAGATCTTGCCTCAGCTTTCTTTAATCCAGACTAAACAAGCCTGGTTCCCTCAGCCACTTCCTCATGAGACCTGTTTGCCAGCTTTGTTACCCTTTTCTGGATTTGCTGCATCAGCTCAATGTCTTGCATGTCATGTGGGCCCTTAAAGTGAACATAGTACTCAAGATGTGGCCTCAGCAGTGCTGAGAACAGGAGGTTCTGTGGTCCTGCTTGTCACACTCTTTCCCATACAGGCCAGAATGCTGTTGGCCTTCGTGTTGGCCAGTAGTACACTACTGGCTCATGTTCAGACTGCTGCCAGCCAACACTTCCAAGTCTTTCTCTGCTGGGCAGCTTTATAACCTCTCTCACCTTAGCCTCTGGCATTGCAGAGGGTTGTTGAAGCGCTCAGACTTGATCAGTCTCACAAATTTGCCCTCAGGCCATTGATCCAGTCTGCCCAGGTCCCTCTGTAGATCTTTACTGTCCTCCAGCAACTAAACACTTCCTCCCAGCTTAGCGTCATCTACAGACTTACTGAGGATGCACTCAATCCACTTGCCCAGATCACTGATAAAGACACTAAAGAGAGCTGATCACAATACTGAGCCATGGGGAACACCAGCAGTAACTGGCCACCATCCGGATTTAACTCCGTTGAGGACCACTCTTTGGGCCTGGCCATCCAGCCGATTACTTACTCAGCCCAGTGTCCACTCATTCAACAAGGATGATACTCCAAGGGAAAGTGTTGGTAAAATGAACTCTGACCACAGAATTAACTCTCAAAGAAGATTGCCCAAATTTGAGTTGCCTTCTTTCTCACTGAGGGAATCTTTTAGTGTAGCTGTTCATAGTATAATGAGAGAACAAGAAAAAAATGCCATGAATTTGCAAGGAAATTTGTTCCTGTAGTGCATTTATTTATCCTTTCCTTTTTCTTACTGTCGAAACCAGCTACCTTCCGTATTTATGCTTAGCTCAGAATTTTCAAAGGTTTTTTTAAATGTGTGAGCAGCACAGAAGTCTTAAAATTCCTACTTGAAGTCACTTGTCTGAAATCGATTGGAGTTACTTACTAAAGTGAGTGAAATAAGGTTTTAATTAATAATTTGTCTCTAAACAATTGAATCTTCTCTTTGTCTTTCAACACAATTATATATTTCTCTATCCGTATATGTGTCATATATGTTACATAAATATGAGAGGCAACACACACACAACTGACATGTGATGCATTTTGTTTTCCTTTGAGACTTGATTGTATGCTGAATACCATTATCCCTCTGAATGCCTTAGGACTTAAAGTTAATATGCAGTGAGAAGGCACTAGTGTGTCCCTGTGGACCTATGTGGTTTACATTTGTAATTCAGTGTAGGAGTACAAATGATACAATGCTGAGTGACTCCCAACTTTACTCTGGGTGTGGTGCCTGACAGATTGTTATATTTTATGTTGGAAATCTTTTATTAGGCTTCTTTCTTCAATATTATTTACAAATTGTCTTGTTTGTCATTTGACTGAAGTGTTGTTGTCATCCCTGTCTGGGATTTTATTTATTCTTCTTTCTCTGTGGTGATCACAGAGGGGTGAATTGTAGACAAAGGATGTGTGTACATGATTAAACGATTGCCTTTCCATTCCTGCAGTTTCTTAGATGTAAGTTGGGTATGTTGATGTTCACAGTCATGGATTAGAAAATTTAGGATGTTAAAGTTTTATGACTACTTCTAGATCCTCTTTTCCTTAAAAGAGTTTTTTTTTTTTTCTTTTTATTGAAACAGTATGGTGAATAAAATGCATGGTTCCCATCTTCCTATAAAAGGAATGTTAAAGGTAGTACATGAAAGAAGAAAAAAAAGAGCAAAATCAAGCTGGACCAGAATACTTACTGTGCGGTCCATTGATCCATGTTGCTACACAGTCTTGTTTCTAGCATACAGTGCATAGTCAGAAGGGACAAGACAAACCAAATCCTTTTAATCCACAGAGGTTACGGTATCCTAGGTGCAAGTTCCAAGAATTGTTTTATAAGTGTAGTACACTGTGCTAAGGAGATACAGTTATGTGTCTTGCAAAAGTAACCTCAAAAGTATGCAAGAACTCCAAGAAGAAATAATGGTGAGGCATTTGTAAATAAATTAAAAAACAAAAAACAAAAAACAAAAAACAACACAAAGCAAAGCAAAACAAACAAGTTTATATAGGTTATCTAACGGAGTGAACTGGGCATTGCATAGCTAAAATTTCCTTATGTACAGATGCTTAAAATAACAAATACTTGGTTTATCTGTGCGATCTTTACCGTCAGGTAAGTAAGCCTTGCAGCATGCCTGCACATACTTAGATTTTATTGCTTTAATGATGTAGATAAACAGAAACACAAAATGATTTTTTTTTTTTTACCTAGTACCACGTAGCACATCATGGCAGGCTGAGGAGTAAGTGTACATCTTCACATTCAGTTGTTTTTCCTAACCACTGGACCTAGATCCTCCCTGCTGACTTTTCCATGTCAAATTACAGTAAAGCAAGTGTGTACGTGTAGATTTCTCTTCCAAAATAATATTTTGTATGTTTATTAACAACCTGTTACATTCCCTACTGCTTCTTACCCAAAGGATACCCATAATTCAAAAAATACATTTTCTGATTGTGTACCTGCAAATCACAAATAGAAGTAATTTCTGAAGTGAAATACAGAAAGCAGATTAACAGCATAAAGTAACAGAGTGCATGTAGTAAGACACTGAAGAGTGGACTGGGAAAGTGAGCAGTATCCAACTGTCTAACTGAAACTGCAGTGTAAATTCAATATATGCTAAGTTTATATGATCTATTGTTTTTGTTAGAATGCAGGAGTCAATATCCATGTTTTATGAAAATTTGTCAACTGAAAGGATGTGTAATTGCTTAAACGTACTTTCTTCTTATTGAAAAGTTTCACATGAGATCTCAAGGTACCTTGCAAAAGAGAAAGCATGGATGCTGCTGTAATAATTGTTGAAGAAGTAAGAGAGGCATCAGCAGAACTGTTGCACTGGATTTTGAGTGGGTAGACTTTAGCCTGTTTAGGAGACTGGCTGACAGACTTCCTTGGGAGGTAGCCCAGAAGGGCCAAAGAGTCCAGAAAGGCTGGGTATTCTTCAAGAGTGATATTTTAAAGGTGGAGGAACATACTATCACCATCTGCTGAAAGGTGATTTGGCAAGGATGAAGACTGACCTGACTGGATAGAGCAATTTTCTTGCCAGTCGGGGTAAAAAGGAACACTTATGGTCCTTGGAAGATGGAATAGGGCACTCAAGAAGAAACCAGACTTGTGAAGCAATGAAGGGAGAAAATCAGAAAGGCCAAAACCCAAATAGAAAGTAACTGTCTTTAGCTGTTAAGGACAACAAGAACTGTTTTTACAAATATGTTACCAACAAAGGGAGGACTAAGAGTTTCTTTCCTTTATTGAATGCAGCACTCTAATATACTCAACAATTTCTATGCCTCAGTCTTTAGTAATAGGATCAGTTGTTTGCTGGGTCCACAGGCCCCTGAGCTGTAAGAAAGGGATGAATGAAGACCCCATAGTCCACAAGGAGGTAGTTAAAGACCTACTGCACCATTTGTGCATACATGTCTATGGAGGTGGATGTCGTACACCTGAGTGTACTGAGGGATCTACCAGAGTCACTTCCCAGCATCGACCATCCTGGTTAACTGGGAAGGTCTCAGCTGACTGGAGATTAGCAAATGTGATACCCATCTATGAGGACCAGAAGGAAGACCTAGGGAACTACAAATCTGTTAGTCTGACATCAGTGTCAGGGAAAGTCATGGAGCAGATCATCTTGAGTGCCATTAGGGAGCACATGCAGGGCAACCAGTTGATCAGGCCCAGTCCACACATCCTGCTTCAGTGGCCTGTCTCCAATGTGACCTGCTTAGTGAATGAAGGAAAGGCGATGAATGTTGTTTATCTGAACTTGAATAAAGCCTTTGACACAACATCCGCCTGGAGAAACTGGATCCTGATGACTTGGATGGGTGGACAATTGGCTGGGTAAGAAGTGGGCTGGATAGCCAGGTCCAGAGAGTGGTTCTGAATGGCATTAAGTCCAGCTGGCAACCAGTCACATCATTGTTCCCCCCAGGCTCAGTACTGTGACCAGTTCTCTTTGTCAATGATTGGGCAAGGGGATTGAGTGCATCCTCAGTAAGTTTGTAGATGACACTAAGCTAGGAGGGAGTATTGAGTCACTGAAGGGTCATAAAAGACCTACAGAGAGACCTGTACACAGAGTCATAGAATAGTCTGGGTTGGAAGGGACCTCCACAAGTCATCTAATCCAACCACCTGTGCAGTAAGCACGGGCAACCTCAACTAAATCAGGTTGCCCAGAGCCCTGTCAAGCCTTAGTTTGAATACTTCCAGGGATGGGATCCTAACCACATCCCCTGGGCAACCTGTTCCACTATGTTCCACTATCCTCTTAGGAAAGAACTTGTTCCTAACATCCAGTCTAAATCTGCTTTACTCTACTTTGAAGCCGTTGCTCCTCATCCTGTCACTACAGACATTTGTAGACAGTCTCTCTCCATCCTTCTTATATTCCCTCTTCAGGTACTGAAAGGTTGCTATTAGGTCTTCCTGTAGCCTACTCATTTCCAGGCTGAAAAATCCCAGCTCTCTGAGCTTATCTTTGTAGCAGAGGCATTCCAACACCCCAATAATTTTTGTGGTACTGCTGTGGACCTGCTTCATCAGGTCCATGTGCTTCCTATACTGAAGGCTCCAGACCTGGACACAGTACTCCAGGTGAGGTCTCACCAGAGCAAAGTAGCAGAATCACCTCAAAGTGACTGGTCGATGGCCTTAGGGTAAATGTATGACACTGAACAAGGGCAGTTACATGACACTGAAGAGGGCCAAGTGCCAGGTCCTGCATTTAGGTCACAACAACTCTCCCCTTCAGTACAGGTTCAGGGAAGAGTGTCTGGAGAGCTGCTCAACAGAGAATGACCTGGAGGTGTTGACTGACAGATGGCTGAATATGGGTCAGCAGTGTGCCCAGTTGGCCAAGAAGGCCAAAAGCGTCTTGTTTTATCAATAACAGTGTGACAAGCCTACAGAAAAGGAAGCTGAGGGAGACTTTACTTCTCTCTACAACAGTCTGAGAGGGGGTTGTAGCAACACAAATGTCAGCCTCTTCTTGCAAGGATAGGATAAGAGGAAATAGAATCAAATCACACTAGAGGAGGTGTAGATAAGGTATGAGTAGAAATTTCTTCAGTGAAAGGGTTGTCAAACACTGGAATAGATTCCCTGCAGAAGTGGCTAAATCATAATCCCTGCAGGTCTTTAAAAGATGCATAGATGTGGTGCTAAAGGACATGGTTTAGCATGGGACTTGTTATATAATGGTGGACTTAATGATCTTAAAGGTCTTTTCTAGCCACAATGATTATCGTTCTAGGAATTTACAGCTTATTTAAGTTTCAGTATCTCCAGTTTCCATCTGATTTCAAGTCCTTTGAATTTTCCGTCATATAAAGGAGCTTTCTTCAGGATCAGGGTGAGACGGAAGAATGTATACACGTTCACTACTTTGTATTATGATGTTCATATTCAGTCACAAGGTTGGAGTAGATACTACTGTATATGAGCTATACCTTACTTCTAAAGAAGATTAATTTTATGGCACCACTCAGCCACAGTGAGGACTTGATGTGTGTGTGTGTGTGTTAACATCTCTGTTAATGTTTAGTTGCTATGTTAGGCTTTGTTCTTAGTTACTAGCAAGTGAGGAGACAGGAAATGAGGAAAACTTGGTTGATTTACTCATCGGCCCCTGTTACCCAGTTTAAATCAGTGCTTTCACTTGTCTTGTTTATTCTGTCTATACTAAAATTGAGGTGCAGCCTGAACATATTTTCATCACAATGCAGGTTCAAAATTAATGATTTTATTTCTAAACTGTTAAAATCCTTTGGTGTACTTTATGTAGGCACACTAACGCAACTCCTGTAGTGCATTTCTGAGATAGCTGGAGAGAACATTGTTCCCTTTCTGTAGAGACTGGTCTGCATCATCTGGAATTTTGCAGCCTCTGCTAGAGTAGTTTACTAAGAATCTCCAAATTGTTTCTTAACTGTATTTCCAAGATAGATGTATACTTGGTAAATTCCATGCCAGTATGGCCTATCCTACCTGATTTTCAGAGCTATCCTAGTAGCAATTCTGCAGTCTATTTCTAAAGCTTTATAGACTGTGGCTGCTCTTGTCAGGTGACTATTCAAGTATTGTATTTATGAAGATGGACGGCAGGATCATCTTGCAACAAAGTAGAATTTGTCTAGCATTTGAGATAGAGTGACTTCCATAGTTTGGGGGGAAAAAAAACCAAACAAAACAAACCCAACCAAAAATCCCAACCAAAAAATCTCCAAACCCCCCAAAACCCAACAACAAAACAAAACCCCAAAACCACCCAGATAAAATCCAGAAGAAACCAAATCCAGTAACACTGACCTTCTGATGGTCTATGCTTTCTTTTTTTCAGTCCCATCTGTTCTCAGTATGTCTGCTGTCCTTAGTATTTCCTCTCTGTGAAGGTTAATCTTTGTGTTTAGTACCTGGGTCTAAACTGCTTCTATGGGCCTATTGAAACACTCTTGGATTATTTCCCAGATGACTGGGTCCCTGTGGGAGAACTGAGTAAGGAAAATGTACTGCTTAATGTATCAGTAACATGCCTGCAAATTGGATGAGTTGAGCTATGTAAAGTTAAACCATACAACCTAAGCTTCCATTTGAATAAAATGACCAAATCTTAGAGCAGGACCAAAACTGGATTACAGTTTGATTTTTCTGGGATCTGGAGATGGTAAAGAATATATAACTGTGTTATCAGAGGTTTTGACATTAAAAATGGTATTTCAAAATTCTGAAATTTTCTGTGTGCTAGAATTGTTAGTTCAGGGTTGCTGGTCTTTTGTGCATGCTCACATGGTTGGCGTGTGCTAAGGAAAACATGTCAAATCTTTATGCAGTTTCACATTATGAGTTAAAATGACGAAATGCATGGAAATCTTAAAAAGTAAATACAAATACTGTAAACAAACATATTTTCTGAAATCCTGAAAATGGTAAACTTGCATTCACTAGAACTACTACACCATGTATGCAGGAAGATACGTCTTAACAAGTATTGTGGAAAACCTGATGCTCCTTTGAAATCTGGACAGAATTTCTAGTTGTGCACATCAGTAGAAGATCTGTGTAACCCATGCACACTGTGAGCGAAGCGTATTTGACAGTCTTTCCAAAAGCAGCAGCCACTGGTAGATCTGCAGTAAACCATCCAAAGCAAACTGTCACTAAAAACAGCAGTAGGCCACCACATAACAACCGCAAGAATTAATTTAACAATTGCAGTGGTTATGGCTTTGTACATTCAGTGCTGCAGATCCCTGTACCTCTGTGTTTAAGTTAACCTGACCTTGACAAGTTATAATAATTCTGTCTAGATCTGTAAGTTGGTATGAATATCTCTCATCTAGATTTCTCACTTTTGTTGCCCTGATTATTATAGTTGGCAAATCGTATTGTCCACGCATACTGCAAACATACTGAAAACATGCCTGTAGGTAAGAAACTCCAATAGCTCTCTGGGCTGGGGAGATTAATCTCAAGCATTAATTACTGAACAAAATAAAATTGTCATGTTATATACTCTCTTAATCTTGGCAGCATTAAATTTTTAGAATTTTTAAAAGACAAAATAGGGACCTACATAAACAAAAGAAGTGATATTGCAATTGATCAATATACATTCAAAAATGGTGTAATACAGGGAAAGTGAGGAAATAATGGATCAAATGTTTTCCAGCAATGTAGTGTTTTGGCAAGGAGAAAAAAGTCAAACCAGAACATTCATATTGTAGGGTACTAACTTTCAGTCTTGCTCTGGCAGTCACTAGTGCCTTTCGATGCCATATAATGGGAACATTTTTCAAGACTCTGAAAGCTGCACTGTTAGTTTCAGAGCATGACAACATTAAAAATTCTTCTCTCATATGGGAAATTTTTACAGATATATGGCCTAAAAGATGTTTGGTTTGGTTTCCAGAAGTCTTGGAATTTTGAAATGGAAAAGAGGTATGAAGTTGAAATTTAAGCTTGCTACTGTAAGCTTGTATTGTTTTTCTAATCTTTGTCTAGTCTGGGTTTTAGATGGGCCTTCAATAATTACTCTTGGGAATTCTGATCCACACTCCATTGGAAACTGGTCTCGTTCAATCCTAATTTTACCTTCCTGGATTTTCTTTGGTAAATAAGTCTTAAATAACTCTTTTCTTTTTTTTTTTTTTTTTTCTTTGTCATTAATGTGCTTCTTCTACAATAATACTAATTTCTTGTATGTCAGTAGTTATTAAATGAGAGCCAAGTGTATTCTTAATTCTGTAAATCCCTATTCCTTTGTTTCAGTGTTTTGTTGTCCTTTTAATTTCATTCCAGCTTGGTACTGAACTGCTCTAAAGTGTAATTAATTTGTATGCACTGTCTTCAGCTCTCCATAAGGAGTGGCTATCATGTTCATTCAATCTGCTCTAAGATGTACTGAAACCATGACTGTCTTTTCTGTTCTGTATTTTACTGTGCCTTTTTTTTTCCTTTGGTCCTAAGTGATTTGATAGTTTGAGATATATTAATCTAAAATTCACCATAGCATATAATCTATTCTGTGGGCAGTGTCAGACTAATCCATATATGAAAAGCATTGAAATATTTTATTAGAGTTCATGTAGCCTCCACAGAGTTTATGCCAATTTAAGCTTTTTGCATAAAATCCTGCTAGATCTGCAGGTGAGTTGTTTTCCAACAAACCTAATATATATCCATGGATTATTCAGTAACGTATATTTGATGATCTGAAATACTTCCACTATTGATCCAGAGTTTCTGTGTACCAAATAGACACAGGCCACTTTTAAACCACATAAAGATACCCCTTAGGAATTTGAACCATTTTCTAGTATGTCAAAAAAACGTGTCACTCTACTAAACACTAATATTTGAAAAAGTGTCTCTCCTTTGGATTTTATATCTACTTTCCTTTTGTTTATTATAGCTGTAAGGAAATAAGGATTATCTATTACAAATACCTTTATTCTTGATGATA